>AJFL01000590.1:0-23275 GCA_000467735.1 Rhytidhysteron rufulum CBS 306.38 | reverse complement strand
GGAGGGGGGAGGGTGTGCATTGGGGGAGTTTTTCATTTCGGAGTCTGATGTACTCGGGTCAAAAGTTCATGTATGGAATATACCCTGTGTTCTTTTGGTAGAAACGTACGTCATTGTTGATGGTCACGTGGGATGTCTTGGCATTTATTTTGGTGTTAGGGGTGGAGACGTCAGGTCATTTGCTTCATCTCGCTTGCTCCATCGTCACTTGGATATTGTTGATTGATGAACTCGAGAATATTGTAAGACTCATTTCATGCATCGGTCTTTCTTTCTCTGTCTTGCAAGGTACCTTTCAACGAAGCATCGTCAGCTTCGGCCTTGCGTCATGCCAGGTCACTTCCACCACAGGTGCCACAAACACTGGATATATTGTCGGGATACGAGAGCATCGACGGTCCACTCTCAATCAGAAATTGAATAACATCAACCTTGAATGGACATATGGGAGCTCATAGATGCCGGAACGTCCAGTGAAGCAAAGAAGATTTCAGTCCAAATTTATTGGAATGGCATGCAGGATCACAAAGAACATCACACCTCCCCAGTCCTTTGGCAGTTCAACCAGTGCTTGGATGTGCCCTTCAACTAGGTACATACATCAATATCAAGAGGAAACTCTAGTCAATCAAGCCACATCAGTGTGGTGACACAAGGCTGAAAACGCCCTACGAGCATCAAGACAGACATAAAGGTACGTGTATGTCCACACCCAATTCTGAGCGAATTTCTGCCCCTTCAAATCTCTTACCACCCGCCTGCGCCACACCCCAATACTCGTTCTCGTCTTACTCTTCTGCTTTCGATCACTTTCCAAGTTTTTCGGTTACCTCAGCCTCGTTGCCTTACACGCCCTCTCGCTAGCGCCATTCCACAAAGCTCTGTCAACGCCTCGCTCAACAACCAATCATGAGCAGCCCCATCGACGCGGAGTCTTGGATAAACGAGTTCATTGAGTGGGAGATGCGTCAGGACGGCGAATCAGGCGCCGGGTGAGTAAAAAAAAAGTTTCGCGCTAACAGAAGGGCAGGACCGGTCGATCAGCCACAACGGAACGAAACCATGTCAATCAAGCCCTGTCAGAGCCATGCCTGGACTTAGATGATGACGACCCAGTTGCTGTTCCATCTGCAATGAGCTCGTCTAACCTGGGTATAGAGCAAGACAATTCTGAAATACAGCCTCATACCACAGCATTCCAGAATGAGTCAAGCATCATTCACAGGTTCGATAATCTGTCCCATGGTGACAGCCAAGTTGTCCCAAACGCCTTTGGCCTGGTCCATAGCCAATCGGAGATATTCCGAAGTAATAGTTATCTGATTCCAGACATGAATGCTGGTACCATTCAAGATGCACGGTAAGTAGTATCCTTTATCAAAATTGAGTCCTACTAATGTCATGATAGAACCAGCAAAAATGCTTGTGGCCCTCCAGAAAGTGTTCACGCAGAAGAATTCAAGTGTGATGTCTGCCCATCAAAACCTACGTTCAATCGCAAAAGCGATCTCAACCGCCATATGAAAAAGCACGATCCCAATGCACAGAACTACCCTTGCAATGCACTTGATTGTAAGCGCAATGGAAATAATGGTTTTTATCGAGCGGACAAACTTCGAGACCATCTGCTCCAAGGTCACGATAAGGACACACTATTTGCTTGTCCGTTCGTCGGTTGTCAAATGCAACTACCAAGAGACTTGATGTTTCTACACGATTGGGATCATTTTCCCTGGAGCGAATATCAGAATTGGGCATTCCTGCACTTCCGACAATGTCCTTTCGAAAGCTGCTCATTTAGTCTTAAGCTTATGACGTCCGAGGTTCTGCATGATAGCCTCCAATGTCATCTGCTCACCAGCCATTCGATAGTTGCGAGAAGATCATATTCAACGCGTATTGTAGAGTATGGATATGACGCTTCGACTGGAAACATACTCTGTCCGGTTTGCAAGCAGCAATTGCTGGATCATCTGGAATACTCTCGGCATCTCCTAGCGCAGCATCTGCAAAATGTGAATTTGGCAAATGAATTGACTGTAGATGGGCTTCATTATAGTACTGGGGTTTACGGTAGACTTCGGAAGTTTGTTGAAGGTAATAAGACTGGTTATGATCGGCTGTATCCCCACCGCGAGACGATCCTCAACCTTTGCCCTTGGTTCCGGTTCCACGGTGTTTTTGACGATATTCTTTCTACGGTTCAACGGACATAGGGTCAATATTAGCGCCCGTCTGCTTCAGCACTCGTCAGCGAACCATTCCAGAGCTCATAGCAATGGATATATACCCAGATGAAAAGGGATTTGACATGCGAGCGATTTTAACAATGTTACGAGCTATTGCTCTACCAATTTGCTCGAGTTTCTTCCATTGCCGACACTTGCTTTATTTCCTTTTTCGTTTATCTTTCCATCATATCATTAACGGCCACATACATGTATCCGCTTGATTTACTCTTTCGATTTCTCCCCTTTCCTCTCTTTATTTCCTTCCGTAACATATCGTTATCTTCCCGACGTTGCGTTGTTGCTTGTTTGTACGTAAAACTTAAAACACCAAAAACACCAACTACTGTCAATCTTTAATTATCTCCCTACTGGTTGATTTGTGATAAAGTCTAGAAGTGTTCAAGAATGGATTTACAGAGTGATCACTGGTAATCCTCTCGAACAGGAATAGCTTGGGACTAACCACATGGATTCACCATCTTCAAGATAATTCTCATCTTTCTAGCTCGAAAGGTTACCATAACAACTTTTGAATCCGAAGTGGTAGTATAAAGAATGATTTCACATTATTGAATGTTGCACCCTATCTTCCATTTCACCAGCATCCACCGTTATCGACGCGCTAAAGATGGTTATCAACGCTTATCTTAACCTCAACACCACCTTCCCCTCACCAACCAGGATCACGAACGCAGATCACCATTCCTACGACCATAATTTTCGCCATACTATTTGTAAATGCTGAATCTGCCTTGGAAATTCAGGATGGAAAGCCCACTTTATTCAATCGGTTAATTCTTCAATTTGCGGAATATCCTATCGTGGCTGACACGCCGCCCGTTGGGCGAGGTGCATGTCCAGGGATCGTATCGCTCTGCTGCGTCACCTCGGTAAAGAAGTACCGGGGTTTGAGGTTGTACAAAGATTACAGTGCGACCTCCTCTTTTTTCTTACGTCGTGCAGGACGTTGAATTTCTGTTTCATCTGTGACACTCTTTCATCATTAGATTACTATCCACCTGACTATCCCATTCCAACGTCTTTGCCCAAATTGGTCCTCTACCAGCATCGCAATGACCGACAACGTAGATCACCCCGGCGACCCGGACAACGCGATCCCAGGAACCGTTCACCTGGTAGACCTACTAGGTACGATGAACGCACAGCATGCGAAGGGTGGACACAAGGATATCGTTCTTGTTCCAGCGCCTTCAGATGATCCTGATGATCCTTTGAATTGGTCGCCGAGAAGGAAGGCACTCAGTACGTTTTGTATGTGTGTTTATACGCTTATGGTGGGGATTGCGAGTGCGGCGATTTATAGTGTTTTGGTGCCGATTAGTGAGGATACGGGGTTGAGTTTGGGGGATTTGAATAGTGGGACTGGGTAGGTGGGGTTTTTTGTTTGGTTTGGGAGAGATTGGGTGTTCTTATGAGGTGTGGATGTCTCGTGATCCCAGGCTAATTGTCTCTTAGGTATATGTTCCTTTTCTTTGGATGGGGTTGTCTCGTCTGGCAACCTTTAGCTCTTCAATATGGAAAGCGTCCAGTCTATCTCTTCTCGATTCTGGCGACTATGGCTATTCAACTTTGGGCTCCGTATACGAAGAGTAATGGCCAATGGATAGCGAATAAGATCTTGCAAGGTTTCGTTGGAGCGCCGATTGAAAGCCTTTGCGAGATCAGTGTCACCGATATCTACTTTACCCACGAACGAGGCAGATATCTCGGACTTTACGCACTTCTTCTTGCTGGAAGCAACTTTCTTGCGCCGGTGTTTGCTGGGTTCGTTAATGATGGTCAGGGATGGCAGTGGGTTCTTGTGAGTGTGATATCACTCATATTAGATGGTCGTACTCACTATGGATTAGTACTGGTGTGCCATCTTCTGTGGCATCGGCTTCATATTCCTATTCTTCTTCATGGAAGAAACCAATTACGTTCGCCACACTCAGGGCACTGTCCCTCCACCCACCACCACCAAATCTATCTCAACCTCCCCGGAATCGCCCACCGACCCAGAAAAGCTCGGTGCCGCCGAAGAGTCTCTAGAATCCGACGCCCAACCCCAAATCCACTACAAACGCAAAACCTACCTCGACAAAATAAAACTCTTCCAAACCTCCGACCTCCAAAAACCCAACGCACTAAAAGGCATGATCCTGCGTCCGCTAATCTTCCTCACCTTCCCCGTAATCTTCTACGCCGGCTTCTCCTACGGAAGCAACCTAGTCTGGTTCAACGTGCTCAACGGCACCGCCTCCCTAATCCTCTCAAACACCTACGGATTCTCCTCATCAATGGTCGGTCTATCCTACGTCTCCCCCTTAATAGGTGTAGCCATCGGATCCGCCTACACTGGCTGGTTCGGCGATAAATTCGTAATCCACATGGCCAGACGAAACAAAGGTATCCTAGAAAGCGAACATAGACTCTGGCTCTTCGTCCCCTCCCTCCTGCTCATCCCCGGCGGCTTAATCCTCTGGGGCGTCGGTTCCGCGCACCACATCCACTGGTTCGGCGCCGTATTCGCCATGGGCACCATCGCGTTAACGAATACTATCGGTCTTCAGCTCTCTGTCGCCTATGCTATAGATTCTTATCGTGCGTTGTCCGGGGAGGCGGTCGTTACGGTGATTCTGGTTAGGAATACTATGAGTTTTGCGGTCGGGTATGGGATTACACCTTGGATTGAGGGGATGGGGTTGCAGAATGCGTTTTTGACTGCGGCGGGGGTGGGGTTGTTGCAGGTGATGACGGTGGGGGTTGTGCTTGTTTGGGGGAGGGAGTGGAGGAGGGCGAGTTTGGGGAGGTATGGGAGGTTTGTTGGGGAGATGGTTGAGTGTGGGATGGCGCACTGAGATTGTTATGGAGGAAGTTTTGTGAGTGAGTGACTAGATTTTTGAGCTTAAACCTTGTGGTTGATGGTTTTTACTCTAAGTTACGCTTGGTTATGGCTAGATTATAAATTTCAATGTTCTTCTCCACGAAATACTAAGGGCCCTTTTTGGACACTGCTTTATGTCGCCCGAGTGAGCTATACGGGCCGCTTATGGGAGTGCTTGGCCGCTGTCGACGTATGCTGATTTCTCGGTATTGTGGTTATGTTACGGGAGTATCGGAGGGTGTGGGTTTGGGTGTCAAGCCTAGGGGCGTAATGAAAGTGAACGGAGGCGGGTGCGTCGTCGACTGATCTTGATGTCGTCGGATGGATTTGAGTAAGAGAATAGCACAGTGTGGTGTAGGGTAAGGGATTATTACGTATGATGAAAAGAGAGCTTAGCGGTGCACTTCGAGGCTCTGTGTTCTAAGTACCTTAAGTTATGTGTAGGTTCCCGCGCATCTGGTGATGGTTTTATGGTAGTGGAATCCGGAGGGATGCATGTATGTATATATCCACCCAACCTACCCTACACCAGAAGTATGTTGGGACGGAACACCGCATATTCATAGAGAGACAGATGACCCTATTTTCGCCAGTAAAGCAAATTCAGAATCCACAGCCTTATATGCCTCGGTTACGTATGATTTATGCCCTACGATTGAGAAATAATAAGCGGAAGGTTGCATGAAAAAGGAAACATATATTAACGGCGTTTCATACAATGATTAGTTCGAGCTACGTGATACATGTACTCGCTTTTGACTGTTTGATACACAGAAGGCGCAGCCTTGTGTGGTTTTTGCCTAGATCTATTTTTATGTCCTGAAGAATATATCAACATGTTGGGGTCCCATCCAGCCTTGCTCCCACAGCCTTGCTCAAAAAGCCTTTATCCTTCAACTAAAAGCCAAAACCATTTCAATTCATCTATCCAACTACAGACGAGGGTATCATGAGTAATACACCTCTTGCGCCAACTGAACAGCTTGTCTCTGAGACCGACAGCTCAGACAAGGCTGTTCAAGAAGAATCGTTTCCGTCTCAACAGTTAGCAAAATTTACACCTCGCTACATCCTCTCAATCGTTTTCGATACTGTCTTAGCATCCATCCCAATACTATTCATGGTTCTTGCACTTATTGCCGCCACTCTGCACGAAAAACCCCTATCGGAGTATGAGTCAAAAGTTCGACGAGCATTACATTTAGTACCCACAATCTTTCCTCTGGTCTTCGCTGCACTCATGGGAAGATGTTTCAGACGAATTGGATTATACCGTGCTGAGAGGGGAGTCAAACTGGGAAGATTAGAACAGCTGGTGGGATCTCAGTCATTCTTCTCTGCATTGGAACGATTATTCACACTGCGGGCTTTCAACCTGATTGGGATCTCTACATCTCTGGTTTGGTTGCTCTCACCACTCGGGAGCCAGTCTGCGCTACGGATCTTAGATACAACCCCTACAGTGTTGCGATATAACGGCACGATTGAATACTTGGCCGAGAATGCTTTGCTTTCGAAATCGGATTTCGTTGCCGACTACATGGCCAGTCAGTACGCGAGTTACCAATCGATTTATCAAGGGGCCTTTCTCAGCACGCCACGCTATTTGAATACCTCTATGGATCTTTGGGGTAATGTTAAAGTTCCATCTTATAAGTCTGTTCCGGGATCACTAGATGCTGAGGGTTGGAAGACAATCAGTTATACTTCTGGTACCAACGTGACATATGCTTCTCTCATAGGAATACCTACAGCATCATCGCATCTAGTAGGAAATATAACATTCCCCCTGAGAAGTCGCTATTTTGACGTTAATTGCTCAAGTGTTCAACCAGCTCCTATTCAGCTCAATGGAACGAATTCGAAGAACAAAACGTGGTGGCTCGGTGACTATTACCCCGACCTGCACGGCGCCTGCGAGTCGTGGCCATGTCCAGTCACCATGTATAGCTTCCCAAGCGAATTTTCTCCAATCGTGGCTAATTGCGTAATGGCATACGAAAATATCGAACTCACGGTTAATTGCAATGCCCAAGTATGTAAGCCGAAGAATATTCGAATGCTGGAGCGCTCAACTCACGATGTTCCTGAAATCATGCCTCACATCGTGAATGAATTTCAACTACTAGTAGATGGCGATATGGGCGATTACTCAGGCGTAAACATCTTGAGATGGATGGAAAACCCAAATGACTGGAGTTTCATAAGACATAAAGAGGGTCAATACGATCTTTATCTTCAGCCGCGAGAAGTAATCGCCGAACGACTTCAACTACTCATTAATACCTTTTGGCAAGCGTCTATAGGTGTAGTGGCATTGGAATGGCAGTCTGGCCAGATGGGTTTTATCATCAATACTTCAAATTCACATATCGAAGAGAACGCAGGCGATATTTACCAATGCCACTGGGGGTGATTCACAGCGCTCCTGGTAACGTCTTTCATTCTTCAGTTGGGAGCATACTTATCATTACTGCTCAAGTACTTTACCCTAGCACCGGACATTATCGGCTACGCTTCATCATCTACCATACGGAATCCATTCATCCCCGTTCCAAAAGGAGGCACGGCTCTCACTGGACTGAAGCGAGCCATGGAGCTGAAAAACCTTACCATTCGAATTGGAGATGTCAAAGAAGATGCAGGCGATGCTGTAGGAAGTATTGCAGTGGTGAGAGTGGATACCGAGAAAGTGGGGGAGCTGAGTCGGGGGAGATGGTATAAATGAGTGGTATGTAGACATCTGGCATGCACATCATCGCTACCTATGAGATTATTTGGGAAAATCTCTTGCTGTTCGGATGCAGAGTGAGGAGTGAGCGGGTTGTGAATCTTGTATTGGGTATGGTGGGTTTCTTCATGATGGAAATGGATATGGGTACCGATACATTGGATTTAGAGCCACTGAATCAAAGTCCGCTTCCAATAACTTACCCGTCGAACCATCTTCCCATTCTGAGCAAAACATCTTCACCGCTTCAACCACTTACCCCTCTTCCCCCGTGATCTACCCCTCTCTACAGAGGTATATAAACCCCTCTTCCCCCCACCTCGATTTCTTTTTCTCTTCTTCTTCTTCTTCACTACACATGCACTGGGATTTTGGGACCGGAGGTAGATCATGCCTAGAACCGTTCCCATGAAGTGGACTACACATTTTCTACGATGAGTTGGGAAATGGGGATTTCGGTCGGAAATGTGGTAGGGTTTTGATATCACGCGAAAGGAATTGGTATATGGGGTTGAGTGAACAATAGACACAGGAATAAAACCCAATACATGGGTTTGGGTCTGGGCTGGGGTTGCTGTTTAGAAGGAGAACGATGAAGAACCTGATGGGTGGTTGTTGTTGTGCAATAGGAGAGACAAGATACCCTCGATGGAGTCGGGTGTGTTAATCAATATGCTGCGAATACTTCATGGGGTTTTTGTGTGGTATGGTGTTGGGATGTTCACTTGTATATGATGAAGCAAACATAAATCGAGATCACATGTGTGTATGGTTGTGTTGGTGTTCTTTTGCTAGTAGTGATGATAAAAGATTTCTCTCCAAAAGCAAGATGAGCTTGATCAAATCTGGGGACTCCTCCGGTATGGGGTGGGTGGTGTTTGCGAGCTTACCGTGGAGATGAGTCATATCGCCGTCGGCTTTTGTTCAGAACCCTGTTCTAAAGAAACTAATGGAGTTGTTTTGTTGGGATATCTCCATCGGTGTAGGATACATGGGTAGAGCTAAAGAAGCAGTCGAGAGACACCATGGTGGAGTGTTTGGTTGGTTGTTTGGGGCTTCACGTAATTGGAGATTATAAATCCATTTACAAATGCACCATGTGTGTGGTTTTGGGTTGTGGATTCACGGTATCATGATGGGTTCCGAAAGACGGTGAATGAACGATCTGATGGGTTTGGCCGAGGTTTTGGGAATCGAAGTTACCCGGCATGGAGGTATTGAGGTATATGAACCTGTGTTTTATGCTTCTTTTCTTCTTCTTTACTACACACTCACGACGTACCCGTATCTATATCCACAAATACCAGAATATCCTATGGAATGGGAATAACATTGGAAATATCTCGACAATATCATATGGAGAGCTTCCAGAAGATGGGAAATTCTGAATATGAATAATGTCCAAGTCCTCAATCATATGCTTATTGGGCTAAGCATGTGGGAATACTTCTCTCCTCCACCAATCTCAAAACATACTCCTCATGTCTGGGATCGAGAAACCAAATAGATATATCCTTAAGCTTCATGTCTCCTGTCCACACATCGCATCGTCCTCTGCTCCATGAGCAATGCGGTGCTGGAAAATCACTTAAGGGGGGTTTCTTTTGGTGTGTGTTGGAATATTTACCCACAAAAAAGAGTACAGATACCGAATAATGGCCGGGTCTCTTTTGATTCCAATGCACTCCATACTTATGTCCCGTTTTGGTGTTGGTGTTGGATATTGGATCACGTGATTACGAAATTTTATCTGATGGTGGAGATATAAAAACCCCTTCTTACCTCTTCAATCTCTCTTTCTTTTTTTTCACAAAAGACTAGAAGGGTATAACGGGAGCCGCGTTGGTAATCAGACTACTGTAAACACGCCATGGGATATCTAGAGGTCAATCATGTTTGACCGTATTTCTGCTTTCTTGCTTGCCAAAACATTTCTCCAAGCACTATAAGTGGCATCATTATAGAAGTATGACAGCACTGGGTGGATTAATCTTGGATAATATCAAATGGATAACGACCTGGAAAATGTCTGGAAATTAATTTCGACTTTTACCATGGAGGTTTTCTTTGGTTGTATTAGAGGTATAGAAGCAGATGCTTATGGTGCTGCGTGGACTTGGGTGTGCGTATTGGAGCACCTATCCCTCAATAAGATAAACATGTGTTTGGTTGGTTGCTGTTGCAAAAGATTCGGAGCTGGAGGATGATGTCTCTCGGTTTGGATACTGATTTGAGGTTATGCATACAATACCCTCAGCGACGATCTATCTGTGGTTTGAGAGGCCGTTCGGGGTGCTTAAGCCAAAATGCTTCTACCAACGAATAATGTGAGTGTTGGGAAGTTCGAGAGATATTCCTTACATTCCCCAACCAGACAAATATGATGTGGTCGGTAGTGGTGTGGTGTGTTAGAAAATCACAGAGATACGAAATTGATATAGGGTTAGTGTTGGGAGTTGGGGATGTATCAGCTATAAAGGTAATTCTATTGAACTCATGGTGTCGGTTAGAGAATTTGGGAACCCAGCACATGGGTCAAATCTTTCAAGGAAGCTAAGAGACGAGTTACATGTGAAATTTTTGCATAAGACCGCCAAAGAAAAGATCAATGGAAGCAGAGAGTTTGGGCGTCGCTTGGATGATTCATTTTCATGCGGAGCGGAAATCCCATGGAGTTGGGTCCTCAGCTTGGGATCATCACCCTTGAAGATAAGTCTATGATGTTTGGGCTTAGAGATCTGTAGGGTATTGATGAGAGGATATATGGAATGAAGGATCAAACAGACCAGAGATCACCTGCGATGTGGGACCTGGGTGTTTGGGAATTTATATCAGCGAATGGGCTGGACGGAGTTAGATACCGGGGATGCGAGAATTATGGGTGTTGGATTTTCTCCTTAGGATGTTTTGAAGTTGTTGGGAAGGGATTAGCTTTGCCTTGGGGTTGTGAAGTGGGGTGTTGGTATTCACTGAAAGAAATGGAAAGCAATGGTGGGGAGAGTTGGTTTGGATATGAATGGTTTGCTGAAGAACATTACTGACACTGTATTGAATAATGATTAGAAGTAGTCATGTTCAATGATGATCATCATCATCACCATGGTAGTCATCACCACCTCGATTACCAAAGTCAAATAAGCTCACTCTCACACTCCACATCTAGGCGCTCTTTTTCGTGTTTTACAACTTGAAACCCCACAATCACCAGATATTTTCATAGAATTTCGGCACATCAATCCCAGGTTTATGGTTTTTGCTATACAGATTTGAGACCAGTCTTTGATAGGAGAACCCAGAACTCCAACTCCATCAGCTTTCCATCCATATGGATTGATTCTCCGAGCAGACCAGAAAAAGCTCATGGATCCTGGTGCTGGTTGTATTTTGAGACTCCACAGCCAAATTCCACTTGGTCGGCGTTTTCGATGATGACTATTTCCGCAAGTCCCATAGCTGGGCTGTCTCCTGAGATATTTGGAAGACTTTTCCAGATATACCTCGGTGATACTGAAGCTATGGAAGGTAGTATGATCCCAGAACCCATTATGATAAAGAGACAGAATTCTTCACAAATCTCCATCATATGAGTTTCTTTTTACCTAAAAGAACAACCAACACATGAAGTGAAGGCAGTCTGCCTGCGATCCCAACATTTTTTGATGATCTGGTTCTTTCTTCAGGGGAAAAAATGACCATGTGTGTAGTTTAGAAAGGAAAGAGAGAGTTTAGCAAAGGAAAGGAAGGATTTGTATACCCTTGGGGGAAAAGAAAGAAGAGGCATGTGTCAGTGATTAGTCAGAAGATAGGGGCGGTGAAGGGCACGTGTTTCTTACCCCAATTTCTCATGTGCGCTGGGAATATAAAAACTATACGTTTGACTGCTTTGGCCTTTACTTTTTTTCCACCCACATCTCCGGTGTGGGTATATGGCAGACGCATTTGAACTTTACTGCAGTGGATTGTTGGAGATGTTGAAGCCCAGAACCATGGGAGTACTCCGTAATTTTATGTGATAATTTGATTCTAGGAGCGAAGATCTACTTGATAAGGAAGCACATTTCAACGACGTCATCATGGACAGCGGGCTCGGAAAGTCAACGGGGTCAGACTCTTTGTCCGTCTCATTGAGTGCGATGATTTTGATATTAAAGCAACCATGCCATCTATGGTGTTCGACTTGCATCGCAAGATCATGTTAATTCATCTTTGAAGCTTTACGGTGGACTCTATTCGATGGCCTTGTGACGGACTGGTGTTGATGTTGAGTTCGTGAGCATCACATTAGTAGTACATGATGATGATTTGCATCACTGACTTCTGATCATGTCAACTTCCATACTCTTTCTTTTCTACAATTTACTGCCAAGGTTGGGTGAAGGCTAGGAAGACTAGATGATGAATCTGCTATCTACATGGATTATGTAGCGGGAGAATGCTTGCTGAGATGCCGCCACGGATTCCACGATGTCAAGAAGAAGAAGAAGAAGAAGAAGCTGTATCTATTCGTCTACATCACACCGGATGAAATCGAATCATTTACACAGCAAGAAACGACGTCGCAGTTGGATGAGAATAAACGATCTATAGGATGTTAAAATGGTGGATGAGAAAAGATGAAGGTGGAGAAGCGGAAGAATATGTTGAATTAAAAGAAGATATGTTGGGTCTAATAATCGGCTTTCCTTTCTCTTTGGCCATGGCCTTAGGTTTCTTGGGGATAAGTTATATCGGATAACACTGCCTTCGCTTGAAACTCAACCAAGGAATATTGAAAGTTGCTTCTGGTTTGGAGAGATCAAAGCTTGGATTGATCTTTCTTCATGAAAATACAGTTGGCAATGATAGGTCTAGATGAACCGTTTGTTGCTCTTGTGTGAAGGTGATGGGACAACCTAGACAAATCGTAATGAGATTTGAAAAGGATATTTTTGGGGTGATGTTGTGTTTAGTGATGCTCGTCATCATTTATTGGCGATGATGATAATGATGATGATTGGACTGAAAGAGAAATCCCACAGAGGAAGGCATCATATCACATTCTTCTAAACACATCCCTCCCTAATCGTAAACAAACTTCACTTAGAGAAATGGTCGTGTCATGTCTCCTGGCCAAAAGCACACATGTTGATCCTTCAACGTGTGGTGGTGGAGTTGGAGTTCCCAATGCCTTTGTTTCTTGGAAAAAATGTGTTTATGTAGGGGTATTGTGGATGTCAGTGGTGGTTTCAGGATTGGAGAAGCAAAACACCAGGCATGTTTCCTAGCTGTATGGATTTTGAGTCAAAAGGTCATGCGTACTCCTGCTGAGCATGGTACAAATGCGTGGTTCCCCACATCCATTTAATCGATGCCCATTAAAATGTGTAGCGTAGTGTAAGAAATGTTCAAAGGACCAGAATCGGAGAAGAATTTATATCTGCAGATGTGACACTTTATGTAATCAACAAGTTTGGTCATATGACTTGAGTTGGGGAAGTGAAGTATAAATATCTCACAAGTATTAGATTCCTAACTCCTCACTACACTTTGGAAGTTATATTGTCGAATATGTCCAACACAACTGCCCATATATGAAAGTAGGAAGCGAGGCACGCATGGCGAATCTGGCTTGGTTTAGAGAAGACATGTGCTTCGTGTATGTTCCCGTTCTTTGCCCCACCCTTCGACACTCTTCTGGAAAGCTCATTTTGACTTAGTGAAAGGTAGCTACATGTGGAAATGGAACTGTTGTATACTGATTGATTTTGGTGTGTGAGTTGATTTTGATCAAATCTTGGAACAAGATTCACACCATGGGTGTTGTCCTTGTTTAGGAAGTGACGTCTCAAAAGTGGTTGTTTGAGGAAGCTCTGCATTAACAGAAAGTGACGATGGTGGTCATAATCAAATGTTGTTGAGTATCTGCATCCTTTGAATGCATCGAATACTACTCCGCTTCAGTTCCAAGTTGCAAATTCTTATGCTCTTGGACTGATGACCATGATCGTATCTTCTCATGTTAAAAATAATGTGAATGTATACGTGAAGAAAGAAGTGGGATGCTAAAGAGAGTAGTTTATATATCATAGCTTCACCGACAATCAAACAATTTCAATCACGTGCTGGTCAAGTTTTCTCTTCTCCCTGAAATATATAAACCTCTCTTTAACAAGACACTTAATCTCCACTACACAGGTTGAAAGACAACCAACGGTGAGCTGAACTAGAACCATGTTGGGTGGATCGGGAGTGAAAAATCATGGTTGACTCACAGGAAAGATTTACCCGCAAGCTGTATAGGAGGATGGATAATATCAGTAAAGGCCTTCATATTCATGTTGTGAGGGAATCCAGCATCCATGAAAACATCACCGCACCAAACTATGATGAGGGGTTCGATGATCAGTATGAACTTGAATCGTCACATGCAGAAGAGCCGTTGGATGCCCTTGGGGAGGAGAGAGCAGGTACCGAAATACCTGAGGACCCAGACATGCCCTTGCTGAGTATTGATGGTTCATACATCCATATCTAGAATGTAACCACGATATCGTAATGCCCTAAATCCGTCCTTCAATCCAAACTTATTGGTATTTCGGAAGATCTAATCGTGGTGACAAACTCCACATGATGAGATCTTTGAAGATGAGCTTCAGAAGTGAATAGTGGTGAAGATCATCATCAGAATCATCATCAGAATCAATCTCCCGACCATAGATCTAGTACCTAGCACATACGAGTTATCCAAAGACGATGACCGTTCACTGGAACACCACCTCCCCCACATTTATTCCTCTTGGGTTTGGAATTTGATTTTCATTGACGATGGCTTCACGAATCTCCGCGAACTCCATAATATCACCAATTTTGAAATTGGTTGACTGGAATCTCTATGATCATTCGCCTCTTTGTCGTTATTCAAAATCACAAACAAGCATGAGTTGGGTATTTCTTCTCCATGTTGTCGCATCGCAAGTGCTCCATGAAGGAAACACGAGAGAACCACGAACTGCATTCCAGGGACCATCTGCATGTTCCCATGCATACTGCTCATGTGCTCTTTGCAACTCTGGTCATTCATAGTTCGTGGGGTAGATCGATATGTTCTAGAACGTAGACCTTTTAGGCCCGAGCTTGGCTGAAGACATGTGTTGGTGTTCCGAGAAGATGATGATTGACTGAGTATTTCCATATTTTGTAGCGAAAAAAAAGAAGAAAAAAAAGGAAACCAAAGCCATTAACCTCCAAGATTTTATACCTGAAGTCGATCCATAGAGACGATGACATAAGCACTGCGCACGTGCTAGCTTCGTCGTTGAACCTCACCTCTTAATCACCGGCGTACACCTCAGAACGCGGCACGCGAAGATCCTATCCTTAGGAAATCTTTGATTGTTGACATGGGATGGAAGGACCCACGGTAGTGTCCTTCAAAAAAAAAAATTTATTTTTTTGGTTATTTGGGTTTGGATGAGGTGGGTTTGTTTGGGGGTAGGTGAATTTAGGTGGTTTGGAGCGTTGGGGCGGAGGAATTGGTGGGTTTTGAGTGGTGATGAGGAGGATCATCAGTAACACTTGAGTTGTCGAAACGAAGTATTTAAGAGGGGCGATGATGGTCATCATCACGTCGACTATCACTGTAGCTAGAGACGACACTAGCACCTATTTTTTTTGTGTCTCACGACCACACACATTAGCTAAGGCGGATATGTGTTTCGTTTCAATCACCCAGTCCCTTCCAAACGAATCACATAGTCCGCGATCCAGATATGAATGATCAAGGTCCGTAACCCACACACATCCCCCATAAAACCAAGCTCAACCTCCAAGTGGCTATCCGCATCGGTCTGCATTATTTTTAAAGATGATGACATGGCGCAGCAGAAAGATTCCCAAAAACATTTCAAGAGATCTTCAACTTTGAGATCTTAAACCCCAAAACCACCAAGCCATCAACGGCCATCTCAAGCTCGATGGAAAGGCTACAGAGACGCACCATCCAAGTCCCACTTCACCACCTCTTCAACCATCCCTAGTCTCTCGACCAGGTCTTCGCAGAACATTTCGTTGAATGGCATAGTATCATACGTTGGTGGGTGTCCCTCCACGAACCATGTACGCGCCCTTCGTTTCCACGATGTACTGGAGCGGCTAAAGGTGTCAGGATCTATCGGGACTCCAGTTGAGGGTTTCGATATTAGTAGGTTTATTTATGTGCCCACTTTTCGATTTCCTTTGCCCTATGAAACCCCCAGAACCCAAAACCAGACATGCAGCCATTGTTCGATGTCCTTTTCATCTACTTGGTCTTTAGCCGTACTTTGATTAAACCCAATCCAAAACCCAGACACCCAACATGCTATGGGCTGCTGTGTCTATTAAGGAAGGACCATGCTGGTGGTGTGGCTCCAGTTTCTCTGCCCTAGTGTGGCGAATGCATGCCCATATCCATTCATCATTTAGGACTACCCCCCTCCTCCGAAACATCGCAAGGTATTCAGTATCTTCTTCTCTTATGAGATTACTTTTTACCGGAAATCCCATCCCACCATGATCTTTTTTGGTGTAATATGGACTTATTATGTTCCCAGAAAGACTCCCAAGGAAGAACCATACCAATCCTCTCGGTGCTTGCTTCTAAAGCAGCAACATCATCCCCCACGCGACCATATCTTTTTTCCGATACACCCCGAACGAACGAAACACCAAGTCCCATGCGGTGAATTGCCGAACTCGCAAGTTCACAAACATGAATCCTAGAAATCTCCAAGAGAATCCACCCATCATTATGGTTTTGGTCGAGTACCACCACATGATGAGGTACATCTATATGCGGTAATAAAACCCAAAGTATTGTGTGTGTGTAGAGAAGAAAAAAGGGAAGTGGAGGGGAAGGAGGGGATTTTATACCAAGGGAAGAGGGCGGAGGAATTGATGGGCCGATGGTTGCACGTGATGGGTGTAGGTGAAAGGTTCCAAGGTTGGATTGAGGCGGTGTGTTCGGATAGAGTAATTGAGGTGATTGGGTGGATGGCTTGGAGAAATTATTCCTTAAACGTTTTAACACTGTTGGACATCATCATTTGTTTGCTTCTAGGTCGATCAAGATTTATAATTGATATCACCAAAGAAAGAACAGTAACCTGAAAAATATGAAATGCCTGTAGAACGCCCATTCGCTCATCTTGTTTACATAAGGTACACTATACATATAGTGATAGCATTACTGCTTCTTTTGTTGTGCCGGCCCCATCTCTTTGCTGAACGCGAAGTACGAAACCTCTAAGCTTGAAATGGCTGTGACACCAACATACATGATAAGGAAAAGTGGTAGGATGGCGACAAGACCCATGAAGATACCTGGAGACAAGTATTGGTATTTCTCGAATAAGCCGCGTTTATCATCGGAGTCTCTCGCGTGTCGTCCAACGTCTCGCTTCAATTCCATGTGTACGGATTCAGGATACGCGTCATCCATCTCGTAAACGTGTGGTGCTTGATAGATAGCTTCCGCCTCCTCTTCAGATTTGGGTGTAGTGGTATAGATGACGGTGTGCTTGTCGCTTCCTAAGGTGGCTACGACATTGTGGAGGAAGGTATCGTAATCAGAAAGCTTGGAGGTGCGACCGGAGGCGGGGATTTTGTTCAAATTGACTTGAATGACACGGGGGGACGACGTCGATTTAGCAATGTTTCCTTCAGAGTCCATTGTTAATATTAGTTCGTTTTAAAGGAGCTTTTTCAACGTACCCGCCGAATCAACCTGGATTCTTTGCGCCCCACAGTTATCAACAAGATATTGTGAGATTGAATCCGAATCAATCGAACCAATAACTTCGGGGACAACGATTGCGGACCTTGTGTCCTTGTCCTTTCCTCCTAGCCTCTGGCTAAGGTATGGGGTGGAACGATCATCCAAGAAATCGGAGGCGGAAGCTCCGTCTTGCGTTACGAGAATATAAGCATCGGATGGACAGCCCTTGAGAGATGAGGATACGCTTTCGACAAGGTCTGCTGATCGTGCAAGCTCGGGATTAGGGCTATCGAGAGGTAGGAGAAGCCTAGATGGAGTTAGCTATGATACGAGCATGCCATGGGGAGCTGTTGTTGGCATACTCGGAGGTGGAGAAGAGCATAAAGGGAGAAGTATCGCGGAAAGCGGAAGCGGTGGATACGGAGGTGAGGGCGAGAGCCCCCATTAGTCGTCGGGCCATGGCTGGGGAGTTGATGAAGCTTGATGATGGCGGTGGTGAACGATGCGAAGTAGCTGCGAGATGAACAAGGATGACGGCGGCGGCCCGTGCGTCCTCAGAAACGGCTTGGCATCAAGCTTGCGAAGAGTCACCGATTGCATTTCAGTCGATTCGCATTCGACGCGGCTGACATTCACTAACTACTGCTGCCACGGTTCCACACCGGATGCACAAGCTGCGCCCGCCGTTTGACTCATCTGTCCGAACTCTGCGCTGAATTTCCGAGGCTGTGCCTACATTAGCGTGTCCCCGGGCTGTCGATTTATTACAAGTATTGCTCGCCACCGTCGTCTACTCGTTCTCTTAGACACAACCAACACCTTCACTTTTTCCTTCGCTGTTCAAGAGGTCGCTGTTTTTTGAGGACCTTAGCTAGGACTTTACTGTCCTTTGTTTCTGCTATTCAAAAGTTCAATACCACTTTTTTCTTCCTTTTCTTCATTCTAACAATCGTGCATTTACAACCAGAAAGCAGCAACAGCACACATCGTCATAGCATGTCTACTACAGTATCGGCACAGCAGACTGACTCTCAGATCCCTACTGGTCCTTCTCGGGGTGGATCAAGACGACGGCGACCTCAGAACCAAAACCGAAATCGACGCCCGAATCAGTCCAGCAACCAACAAGATGGAGGTCCATTAAACCAAGGAACGCAGAGCGCAGCTACAACAAGTAGTCAAACACAGACGGCTGTTCAAACGCCATCAAACATACCTTCAGTTGACTCTTCCAACGCCAATACGTCAGCGACCGAAAATGCCCCACGGCGGGGTCGAAGAGGAGGCCGTGGAGGTCGAGGCCGGGGTCAACAGAGGGGTGGCGCTCAATTGGGTGGCAGGCAAGAACAAAGGGATGGGCAAAATCAGAATGGACAACGTGAAGCGCCGCGAAGAGTTGGACATGGTGGAAGACAATTTGGGGGAGGATTGACTGCGGATAATGAGGATAATGTTACTGTAGCATCAAGTTCTCGCTCGAACCTCCATGCAAGCGCACCAGATTTTCAACCAGGACAGCCGCTTGTTCAGCGACCGCAAAAGCCGCCCGTCAATCCGCGCCCAGCTCACCAGCGACAGAGGCGGCCCTCGAAATCGTCAGCGGAAGATATAGCTACCAGAACGCATGAGGATATCAACAATGGCCACTACGAATGCGCTATTTGTACTGAAGAGGTTCGAAGGAACTCTCGCGCGTGGTCATGTCGGACCTGCTGGACCGTTTTCCATTTAGGATGTATCAAGAAGTGGTCCACTAATGAGGGCTCTGCTGCGGCTCGTCAACAAGCACAAGATGGCGAGATGCCCCCTCCTCGACAATGGCGGTGTCCTGGATGCAACCTTCCAAAGGATGTGCTACCGAAGATGTTCACGTGTTGGTGCGAGAAAGAGATCGATCCTAAATCCTCGCCTGGATTACCACCATTTTCATGTGGACAGACATGTGCTAGAGAACGTATTCTTCCCAAGAAATGCCCTCACCCATGTCCGAACATCTGCCATAGTGGACCTTGTCCGCCATGTACTCAGATGGGTCCAACCCAATCCTGCTTTTGCGGAAAGAAGTCCGTCACTCGACGTTGCGTGGACACCGATTATGAACATGGTTTTAGCTGCGGTGATGTCTGTGGTGAGCTGATGCCATGCGGTGAACATATCTGCACGAGACCATGCCATGAAGGTTTATGTGGCGCCTGCGAAGTCCGCATACCAGCGCGATGCTATTGTGGACAAGTTCATAAGGATATCCTTTGCTGCGATAGGGGAGATGAGGAGGAAAGCAGTAAATCACATATCGCCGACGATGGCACGACAGTAACGGAACACTGGACGGGGCTATTCGAATGTGGAAATGCATGCAATCGAGCTTTTGATTGTGGAAAACATCATTGCGAGAA
Source organism: Rhytidhysteron rufulum CBS 306.38 (assembly GCA_000467735.1). Lineage (NCBI taxonomy): Eukaryota > Fungi > Ascomycota > Dothideomycetes > Hysteriales > Hysteriaceae > Rhytidhysteron > Rhytidhysteron rufulum. The sequence continues at coordinate 3,297 of AJFL01000590.1, read as the reverse complement.
GACATGTCATCAACAGAATGCCGCTCCAGCGCATTGCCCACGATCTCCGGATGTCGTGCATACTTGTCCTTGTGGTAAAACTGCGCTTTCCGAGATCTCTAACAAAGTCCGCCACTCGTGCGAAGATCCAATTCCAAATTGCTCAAAACCTTGTGGAAAGACACTTGACTGCGGGCATGAATGCGCTCAAATCTGTCATCAGGGCGAATGTTCCCCGTGTTTACGGACGGTTTCTATTACCTGCCGCTGCGGACGTACGACTTCATCCACAATCTGCCATCAAGGCACCGAGGAGCCACCGCAGTGCATGCGTGTCTGCCGTGTATCCTTGAATTGTGGCCGTCACGAATGTGGTGAGAGGTGCTGTCCGGGAGAACGCAAGGCAACTCAGCGACAGTCAAATAGACGTAAACTTCGACCCTTGAGCTCAAATCCGCGAAACCCTGACGATGCTTTCGAAGCCGAACATATCTGTACCAGGCCATGTGATCGACCATTGAAATGTGGGAACCCGAATCATCGATGCCAGGAACTTTGTCACAAAGGAGCTTGCGGTACCTGTCGTGAAGCAATTTTCGATGAAGTCAGTTGTGATTGTGGACGTACAGTGCTTCAGCCTCCCCTTCCGTGCGGAACAAAGCCACCGCCGTGCCGATTTCAATGTGAGCGACCAAAGTCTTGCGGTCATCCACAGGTCGCTCATAGCTGCCATCTGGATGACGAAAATTGTCCCAAGTGCCCGTTCTTGACTACGAAGCCTTGTCTTTGTGGCAAAACCACACTTAAGAACCAACCTTGCTGGTTGGATGAGGTTCGTTGTGGTGAACCTTGCGGAATGAGGCTAAAATGTGGCGCTCATAGATGCCAAAAGCAATGCCATCGCCCTGGAGAATGTGATGAGCCATGCCGTCAACCCTGTGGTAAAGAGCTATCAACTTGCGGTCATCCCTGCACGGACCCATGTCATTCACCGTTCTCTTGCAAGGAAGAAAAACCATGTCAACAGAAGATCTTCGTTACTTGTGAATGTCAACGTATCAAGCAGGAAGCTAAATGTGGAGCTTCAAAGTCTAATAGTGGCAACTTGAAGAAAACGTTGAAATGCGACGAGGAGTGCGCACGACTAGAGAGGAATCGCAAGCTTGCTTTGGCTCTTAACGTTGACCCTGACCATACAGATGACCACATCCCTTATTCCGCAACGACTCTCAAGCTGTATATGGAAAATTCAACTTGGGCAGCAGCTCAGGAGAAGGAACTTCGGTTATTTGCTGCAGATAATAAGGCAAAGCGCCATCGATTCAAACCAATGCCCTCGGCCCAAAGAGCTTTCCTGCACTCTTTGGCAGAGGACTTTGGCTTTGATTCAGAGAGTATGGATCCCGAACCTCACCGCCATGTTGCCATTTTCAAGACACCACGTTTTGTAATGGCGCCCATGAAGACATTGGCAGAATGCGCTCGTATCCGCCAAACACAACGACCAGCCGTTGCTCAACCGAGCGCTGTCCCACCTGTTCGGCCAAAGGCGAACAATGTTGGAGATCCATACAACGCGTTCCTACTCACCAACCCCCGCTTCGCTCTTACCATCGATGAAGTGAACTCTGTCGTAAAGTCAGCCCTTCCGTCCGGATCATTGTCACTCGAAGTCGAATTCCTTCCTAGCGAAGAAGTCGTCCTTCGACCTCCCCTTGCAGCTCGCGCAAGCATCCTCGACCGTGACCTCCAAGCCACACTCGAATCTATGAAATCCGCCCTCGCCAAAGCATTCACCGCGAATAGCTTGGGTAAACTCCAGCTCTGCCGCCTAGACTCCTCTCTCAATGTCCTCCGAAAGGAATCTGATAGTGGTCCCGGCACCGGCTGGAGCCAAGTTGCTGCGAAGGGTGCCCCAGCTAAGCGAGTTGATCGTACCGCGCCTATCGGCACGAAAGGTGGGTTCGCAGTGTTGAGCCTTAGTAGCTCGAAGAAGAAGAAAGAGAAAAAGCAGAGTGTGGAGGTGGCTGATGATTGGGAGACAGCGGAGTTGATGGAAGAGGAGAAGGAGAAAGGGTTGAGTGGGGCGAACAGTGGAGATGAGGGTGCAGTCAGCGGAGTGGGTATTTTTGAGGATAAGGAGAAAGATGGAAGTGGTGCGGAAGGTACTGATAGCGCTGGTAGCGCTGGAGATAGTACTGTAGCGGCGGCGACAACATCTGCTGCTATAGACGGGGGATTCGAAATGAAGAGTTATGCGGGTAATTGGGCGGATCTGGATGATGAATAGACAAGAAGTTAGGAACTAACTAAAAGCTAACTATGACTCTATGATCATGAAGGTTAGATGTGCTATTAGCGTGGATAGAAAAGAGTGGGAGTGAAGACTCCTGCATGGCTCTCGTCAAATCCGAATTAGAATAATGAAAATATTAAATGCTCCAAAAAATGTTCCCATGGATTATCTAACAAGTGTTGGTTGTATCTAGGTCATTCTTCGATTACATAGTGAGAGGTCGATAAGACATGAGTCTGATTGAAAGCCTTTTATTCCAAGGAGCTTTTGACTCTGTCTCCACTATGTCATAGAGAGTTTGCCCTTTTAAGCTAGGAACTGTCAAGCTCTGTCTAATCCCATGAAGAGAATAGATATACAAAAGTATAGATTAATGTTCAGGCAAGGAATATGCACATGTAATCTTTATAGTCACCTACGGATTTCTTTAATAAACTACCTTGGATTGTGAATATTTCGCTTGAACTTATCATATGCACATTGAAACCGATTAGTCGCATTAAAATATATAACATCAGATTTCGTAAAATCTAATGATTAATGGCTGAGAGTCGCAAGGTGTTATGCGAAATGTACATAACGCCGTTGCATAAAATATATATTTATTCTCTAAATATATTAAATCACCTATCATATATTCTACCCATTCAAACTTAGAACTAAAAAATTAACTATCTATCCAATTGAAATCCAGAAATGCCTTATCAAATATCATAAACCACGTGACGGGTCCTCAATCACCCAATCGGATCAACCCAACCGGGCCGAAGCCAAAAGAGAAAAATTCTCTCAAGCATGCATCCCCACTCAACAAACACAAGTCCCACCAACTAAATTAAATAGAAAGAAGAAAGGTTGTTGATTGATTTACATGTCTCAAGCCTATATAATTCTCAAAAAATTTCGACCCTTCAACAAATCCTCACTGGTGAGATGGCCGAGTTGGTTATGGCGCCAGGTTAAGGTCTACCTTAACAAGTTTAAGATCTACAATCTTAATTCCTGGTCACGAAAGTGGCGTG
>AJFL01000582.1:0-13411 GCA_000467735.1 Rhytidhysteron rufulum CBS 306.38 | reverse complement strand
GGCGGCCACTCGATCTTCTTCGCTGCTGGGGGTTTTGCAGCAGGTGAGGTAGAAATCCCCTAGGGAGAAAAGAGTTAGTCAGTCTGCAAGTAAACGACATCGATATGGTACGAAACTCACCACTGGGATAGGGCTCTTGTGAAGCGTCTGCCGCGCTCCATGTCGCTTAAACGACAACTGTATTACGTTAGTGAGTGTTTGATGTAAGGTTGGTGAAATCTTACCTCAAGAGTTGCAGCCGTTCTAATGATAGACCGAAATGGTCCCTTCTCTTTCCTTTGAATGTTTTCTTCCCTCTCCTCGCCTGAAAAGATTGCTAGAGGCTATCGACTTCTGATATCCGGTCGTCTTCGAACTCCTAAAAGATTACCCTCGGCGAAGCCGAAGAGCGTAACCTAACAAGAAAAAGAGGACCATCGGATATCAGAAGTCAAAAGCCTCATGGCAATTCTTTCAGGCAAGGAGAGAGAAGACGAAAGATTCCTTCGAGGGCTCAGTGACATTTCGGATCGCCGGCGTCGACAGACCCAGACGAGAGTTGGCCGTGCAGAGTCGACCATGGAAAAAAGTCGACTTTCCAACTTGTCCAGCGGACGTTGTCGACCGCAGCCGATGGAAGAAGTAAAAGGAGGGAGAAATGACAAGAAGAATACTACAAAGTGAAAGAAGCTCACCCGGGGCGGCAATTACTCGAAACCTCTTGGTGAGCAACCTGGGTGGATGACGAAGAAGACGAAGAAGCTAAAGTGCCTTGCTGGAAGGCGAATTTTGACGGATTGCTGCCGATGTGAATGAGGTGGGCTGCACTCAAGCACCCAGAACGACGGGTTGCTTCAGGAGTGTCGGCGGTGCTCGCGCAGTCCCTGTGGCTCCCGGGGTGAACGAAGACGACCAGCGACCAGATCTGATGCTTGTATCGATGTTAACATGCGTTATCCTTGAAAGCGAGATGGAATACATACTGGAAAGCTTTGGAAGGGTCTCAAACACGAGCGGACGGCTTCTTGGTTGAGGGTTTGCCAACTGTCGGCCCACAAAGGCGGGGCCCGCGAAGAAGAGCCAAGAACAACGCAGAAGACGCAGAACCTGACAGTTTGATGGCCGAGAGACTCTTCGAACGAAATAGCTGAGAGAAAATGATGAAAGTAGATGCAAAGTGCCGTGGTGGGGTGGGTGCTGAAGGGGTGTTGAGGTGATGGAGGAAGCGGAGCAAGCGATTCACCTTCAGCCAACAAAGCCAATCAACGCACGGGCATCGGTTTTCCCGCCAAGCCCACAGCCAGCAGCAGCCAGAGTCGTAACCAAACCTTGGAACAGTGCCGGGTAAGCCAGCTATGATCGAAAAAGTCACATGTCCAGCCCTCTCGACGGATATAAAATCCCCCCCTTACTCCTCTTTCTCTTTTTCTTCTTCACACACACACACCATTTCTTGAGATCAAACTCGAGACTCAATGGAAATATGGGTTGCAAAGCTACGGCTAAGGAGCTATGGAACTTATAGAATGCAGCCTTATGCGCTGACTTGGATCTGGGTTCTAATTCTGGTAATACATGGGAACAACAGAATGAATGTTTTGCTGGTGGAAAAGCTACAAAACAATGAATGATCCTTCCGATGGTTGGGGTTCACGAAGCGGTTGCACAAATCACGATGGAGGGGAACAACATGTGGGAGCAACATGCTCCCATGTGCCTAATCATGGTGTTTGTGCAGAAAGAGAGCCTGAGGGGAAGAATATGTCTGGTGTTTTCCGATTTGGTGGCCTGGATGTGTATGATGGTGGGAGTACCCATATGGGTTGAAGATGTGATGATGCGCGAAACCATGAGTGAATGATGAAGAGGATCTTCATCTTTTGCTGTAATGATGATGTAAATAACCCTAAAACTACCATAATATCTTCAATTTCATGTCTGGATAGCAGTCATAAAGCACGGATAGCCATATCAAATGGACTCTACTCCACCCCATCTCACGCACGGCACCATTCTATTGTAGCCGAGTTGTTTGTAGATCTCATTCCCCAAATTTATTTCCAAGTTTCGTGTGTGTAGAGTGAAGAAATCTGCAAGAGCGATATTTATACTTGTTTTGAGAAGCTACCTGGACCCTGATCCAGAACTGACCGCTCAATTTACCACGATCACATGTATCCCCTTCTTCCCCTCCATCCCTCGAATATAAAATCCCCCATTGTCTCCCTCATTTTTCTTTTCCTCACTTACACACTTCGCCTTCTCTTCATCAAAAGAGATAGTCAAGTTATATGGGACATTGGGAAATCAGAGGTGTACGATCCGACAAGCAATGTGTGGAGTTTGGGTTGGGAAATTTTCATACACATCTATCAGACGCTTCTATGCCTGCACATGTTGCCCTTCCATCAGAGAACGCCGTCGCGCCCAATATATGGTTGGGCTCCTGTGCTCTTCATCATATCATACCACGGTGTTATGCCACAGGAATACTTGGGTCTGGGTCATTGGAATGTTGGAGTAGATCATGGTGTAGTACACACTCGTTTTAATGTGTCAAATGGGTTTTACCATCTTCACATGAGATACCGCACTGATGGGTCGTCGATATTGAATAAGGAGCCGGGCTTATCGACATCATGGGTTTGTGGAGCTTGTTGTAGGTGGATGCACAGGAACAAATGTGATATCTCCTCCAATTCATGTGTGTTATCGGGTTTTGCCTTGAACAAAAAGACGACCTGATAGTATGAGATCCGACACCTAATGTTTAGTACGGGACATGAAAGTTCGATGGAAAAAAACCGCTTTGGAGATTATTCTTCATGTGAGAACTGGACTTTCTTCTGGGACACATCGTACTTTAGAGACAAAAGAACTCAATGTGGAAAAAATACCTCGTGTGGAGCCTGTATGGTGCTTTCCTCCTTTGCAAAAGCAATGCCACAACGGCAACATGTCCGTCCATGAGAGAAGTGGTAAAACATTTCCGAAACCATCCAAGCAGGATCTCAATGTCCAAAATGCAATCTGCACAAGCCGATGAAAAGGCAGTGCAGAAGAAGATTGGTGTAAAGTGGAAATTGCTGCGCTAGCAACTGATGGACTTGTTCTCCGTGGAGCAGACAAACCAATCATTACGCAATCGTCCGACATTTCGATGTGGATCTAAATAATCTGATGGCCTAATTCATGGCCTTTGTTCTTGGCGGGGAAGAAGTGTAGATATCAGCAAGCGAAAGAAAGAGTATGAATATGAGTGGCCTTGTTCGGGTTCGAGCGTAACATACTGGCGGCGTTGAATATATGCATGGTGGACTATACGACTTGATGATTGAACTTCATATTCAAAAACACTACCCCGGAGACGTATGGATTTGTGGGAGTTGGTGCCCGGAATGCGAGTTCGTATGTCATGACTGGGGAATTGGGAATAAAAGACAGAAAGCGAGGAAGTGATGGCGGAGCGTCGCTGGGGGATTGGAAAAGAACGTATGAAGTCATGATGGAGTGGGAGGCGTGTTGGGATCGAAAGATTGATGGGAATGAATACCGATGACGCGGAGTGAGAAGGTTGAGTGATGGGCGCTGTGGAGATGGTAGTGATAATTTGGATGTTTGGAAATGATGATGATGAAGGGCGGTAGCAGGCGTAGAAGACGATAGTTAGCAGTAGATGATAGTAATTAGTCCATAGTATATGTGTTTGTGTGTCTCGTGCTGTAGACTTCGCATGCCGCACCCGACTAGTTAAGCTCCCATCAGCGCAGTGCGGAAATGCCGCCGCAGTCCGTCGTAGCGCGCTTGCTGACTTCGAGTTTGCGCATTCGTATCATGTATGTTGAAGATTGATGGGGAAAGGGGAGTGCAATTCACCTTTGTGTCCCGCCGACAAGGGTATCATGTCATCCAGATCGGTCTAACTGCGCCGACTCAGAGGCTAAGGAATGCCATTTACGTCATCCAGCATTCCTCGTGCATCGGGGAACCGGCCCCTTGCCTCGCTTGACGCTCCCTTGCTTCGCCTCCCAGGTATATAAACCTCTGCCCCCTCGCCCTCCATTTCTTTCTCCACTACACACCTGGGTTTCTCTGGGACATGAATATACTTCACCATCAACGAACACCCATGCGACAGCTTGGAAATGTCCACATGTTTCAAAATCTAATCATGTTTGCTCTCGCGTTTGTCCAGGACACAGGACATTTTCGACTGCATCTCCACATTTCATCCAATGAGTAGATATCTGGACTTGGGATCTTATACTGAAAATGCATGGGCTTCTTCCCAAGGCTCTGTATTTAAGGCAGCATGACTTGGTGGGACCAGCGAAACGGATCAAAAGGAACGGAGCATGTGGTATTTGGGTTGAAATCAATGCCTATCCAATCCCGAAATATATGTGAGATCTTTGGAAAGGGAGCAGAAGAGGGATGCATGACCACGCCTTGTCTTTAATAGCGTCTCATGTTTGGGGGTGCTGGGATGAACGTATCAAAGGCTATACTAAGGGTTGTTCGAAACAACATTTTGGGATGCATGGCTGGGGGCGGCCGCGGACTTTGACCTTTTTTTCATGAAGTGTTTCACTTTTTGTGATGCCTTGAAGAAGAAAATATGATCTACCTACATTGCCGCTGTGAATACCCTGGAAACTCTACTTTGGATGGTATCTAGGATCCCGGCGGGTAGCCCTTTGATCCCGGAGGAAGCGCTCAGGATGCATCGTATCCAACATGGCGATTCCAGAGTTTCGTACGGGTTTTTTGGTGAGGCATACTCATAAGAATGACCCTGAAAGGTCTTTTATCTTAGTAGACTACCTGCTTGCAGCCCTGGAGCGGGTGTTGCACGTGCGAGGGGATGAAGAAGGACGGGCAGAAGGACGGGGAGAAGGACGGGAAGACATACGAAGACGCAAGTATGAGCATTGAAACCGCGATTCCAAAGCTTTTCAGGTGGCCTTGGATCGTAAGTCGTGAAAAGAAACAATAAATGCAATTGTAGCTTCAAGATCTGCCTGTTTGAAAAACTGGGTGGTGCGGAGGCTGCGGAGGCGCGGGAAATGCAGGAGCAGTGAATTGAGAATGAAAACGGCGATTCCAGCGCTTCGTATGACAGATGTGAGAGTATATCTATATGTAGAGCAATATGAAAGTCATTGTAGTTGAGGAACTTGCGTGGTTGCGTGGTTGGATGGAGGTCCGGCGGTCAGGAGCGTGCCGGGGGCATAGGAATCGCGACTTCCACATGAAAACGGTGTTTGCAAAGCTCCGCATCAGGAATCGAGGAGGGCGGACATATTTAAACGATCATGAAAGGCATTCCGTGTTCTTTGGCTGCAGGCTGCACGTTCGGATGCAGTCCTGGGGTTTTGAGGCCGGAGGAGATGCAGGAGCACGCGGAGGTGCTGGGATAGCGGACTGTGAGCGCCAACCATGAATCCTGTGCATGCAACAAGGAACATAATGAAGGTGCAGTAGATAGATATATCAATAATAAGAATATCCCAGTGTAATGCAGCTCAAAACGCTACGTAAACTCCATCATGGGTATCCAAACGCTGCGTACAGCAGCGCTAAGTCGCCGAAGTTCGGGCAGGGGCAAGGCCAACCGCCAAGTCTCTACATCGCAGTCGACACCAGATGTCCACATCCAGTCCAGCAATCGAATAATTCCTCTCAGATTCCTGCTTATTGACTACGTATAGCATCATACATGCATTCGCTGCGCCTGGCTCCCTCTGTCCAGCACTGATACTGCAAGCCCAGCCCAGTCGATCTCCGCGCACCAACCACAAGCAGTCAACACCAGGACTTCACATCCCGCCCAGCAATGAAATAATTCCTCTCCGGTATCTTTGTATCGATTCCGTATACTTTGCATCGGATAATACGTGCGTCCTCTGCGCCTGTCGCGCCCTCTGCAGCACCGATGCTGCTGGCTCAAGTAGCCTACGCGCACCTTGACCGATAACACACAAGACCTTCTATTCAGCATGACCAGTAAGCATCAAAAGCAAATCTTCACTACTGGTGTCCTTCAGCAGTACAATGCTCCACCGAAAATCATCTTCCTGCGCAAGTATGCTGGTCTACCGCGCGTTTATGTTCCATCGCCACTCAGAACTCGATTCTCCACCGCCTCTCCTGACTACCCACACCCAAAAGCACCACTCCACCGCCATTATCTCCCAGAAAACCATTCCTTGTTACACTCCCCAGATCATACGATCGACCTATCCAATGAATTCACTCCAGAGCATCTTTACCCCGCTTCATACCTCCGCAAACCTCCTTACCCGTCACATTTCCCAGCGCATGACATCCAGACATCCAATGAATGCACTGAAGTCCACACCGCAACGTCCCCATGAACATGTCATTCATACAACACATAATTATCTCCGTTAGCTAAGCAGATTGGCTTCTCACCCCTCCTGTGGATATATAAACCACCTTTCCCTCTGCCTTTCCTTTTTTTTTTCACTTCACAACACACTCGTGTATTGAGCTGATCTGACCTTCCAAGGTCGCTTTGCGAAATTCATGGAGTAGGGTTTGTGACTTGGACTTGGGTTTGGTCTTGGGTTGGAGGTGTTTATCATAGGTGTGTATGCGTCTAACAACATGGGGTTGCTGCTTGGAATACTTGGAACACACAAGGAGGAGATATGTCTGGGTAGCATGGTTGGACTACATGGGTACATGATGGAAGGATCGATGGTGGGTTCATCGTATACTTGTGCACCGAAGAAGAAAATGGGTCTTCTGTCGGGTTGGATCTAGGTTTGGGTTTGGGTGTGGTCGGGTTGCGTTGGGCTTTGTCAAACATAAAGATTCATGAAAGGGTGGTATGGTGTCCGGAATACATCCTGGAAAGGTTGATGTCCAGAAGCACATGGTATAAGAAACCTTATGTGCTTGTCCAACATCATTCCTTCCTCTATGCCTATGCCTGGGTCTTGGAGTAAGGTAGTATCACGCTAACAGCGGATGTGTCCTGGAACCATATGACCCTCAACCGAATGTCTCTTCAACCCCTTGGCATGGCACGATATGTCTTAGGTTCTTTCTCTAGGAAACACGATCTTTGGGAATTAAGAAGGAAGATAAACGTATAGACAACGATGTGACAAGATATGGGTACAACATCAACACCTATCGCTGATGGTGGTTCCGATGTGTACTGAACACAACTTGCACGCGCCCATGGCTCCCTGTCTTCGGACTTGAGAAGTCGGTTGGTGCTATGTTGGACCAGGTTTCTTCCTTGCGAGTACTCAATGTTGGCGTTGGGAGCCAACGGATGCCGTCAAAAAATGGCATGGCTGGGCCTGGTGGATGGTCTCTTATTCTATCGGAATGGAGTATTACAGATTGCTGAAGGGGAAGCTGATGTGTCCTAGTGCTATACTACGAGATCATACCAAAACATTTTTTTTTCGCAAAGCACATGTCCTGGACTAGGTTCGTACATAACTCGAATCGTAGTCGCATGGGTGGATTGGAAAGGAAAGGGAATGTACGAAATGTCCATACCAGGAAAACCTCGGACAACATGCTATGTGGAACTTCTTGTCTTGTACAAACGCACGACTACGAAGCCCACATGGATTTGGGTTTCCCAATGGTGAATACAATAATTTGTGTCATGGAAAAATCGCATGATCACCTGCCTTGGATATATTTCTTCCATAGTAGCGTGGGTTTAGAAATCCAGGACTTCGGTATTGATACGAACATGTCAAGTGAGTTGATGTTGAAGAAGACTTGGAGAGATCATTACAAATGAACTGTCCGTCTACATGACAGTGTTGGATGGAATTGATATCACAAAAATTATGCCTTCTCTCCATATGCGTGGTGGAGACCTAGAGAAATCATCTACCATGAGTCCTGCCCATATGTGAGAGCTTTGAGTGTTTCGCAATATGATGAGGTCCGACGTTATGATCCAGGTCAAAGAATCGATCACCATGGGTGGATCGAAAAGCCGGCTGATATTGCCTCGATGTTTCTTCCGGGAGATCGACTAAATATGTTTGGCGAAGAGTACATGGAGTGTGGAGCAGTCCGGAGGGTTGACAACACAACTCTTCAGAGACCTGCGACACTTCGGACTTATAGTGGATATACCCGATACACTCACCCGCTTATGCTTGGCCTGCTTGTTGGAGCCTTCAAGGCAACGAAAAATCCCCGGATGGCATCGGATGGTGGACTTTTGGTGCCAAACTGGCCGTACTTCAAGGTTTCATGGGCGGATCAACGAATCGACAAGGCTCTCATCATGTTCCTTCAACGAAGATCAACCATTCAACCATAGTGCTCGTGTCGGGAGCATCTTTGGTGGTGGACTTTGCAGGAGAGTCAAATACCCAGCAGACCCACGCAAATGTTTAATCTTCAGCATCGAGACGTATGTGGAAAGCGCCTTCCGCCATTGCAGCATCTCTATTCAACATTATGGGTGTGTTGCTCGGAATAACCAGGTTTTATCGCCTATTTCATGTCTTGGTCTTCGTCTTAGTCCTGGATGACAGAGATCATACGTCGCATCGGTAGATCCAACATATCAAACGAACCTAGTTATGTGCGGGTCTTTGGTTAGAAAGAAAACCAGCCTTCACACCGGATAGATCCTCTAACAAGATGTGCGCGTCGGCCCAGTCCAACACCGTAACGTTCCTTTGCATGTCTTGGTCCTGGGGAAAGAACACCATGAATTGCAACAATGAGGTACACAAATCGCGATCTATGTCTGGGTTTTCGGTTCGGGAGAGGTGACAGTATGTCTGGAATACAACTAAACCGACACATGCTTTCAACCTCATGGAGCACCGGTTGAAAAAGGTTGAAAAAGCACACATTCCTCAACTTGATGTCCTTGAAACCCGAATACCAAACTTTTGAATGGGTCTTGCTGCTAGAACGCCAGTCGCTAGAAAGACCATGGGTGTCAAAGAGTCCCCTCAACAGCAAGCTATGTGTCGGTTGTCGGGTCGGGAGGAAATATGCCAACGGTCCTTCTGGTCGAGATTTATGGTCTTCGGTGGGAGAATCGATAATTCATCTACAGCATACAACTGGTGAGGCTTTTCTTATGGGGTGTCGTTCATATAACGCACTTCATTCAGCAGAATGTCGGAAGGTGTGGAAAGTTCTTGGGATAAGGCTTCAGAGAGCCAGATCTGAAGCAAATACCACACCATGCTGAACAGACTTCGTTAAAGAGCTTAATGACCGGTCTCGGCGCTAGAGAAATTAGCATCACATGGGTGAATAACCATTATCATGACGAACCCGTATGTCCCGGTCGTCGGGAAAGAGGTCCGTCACGTTAACAGAAAAATGCCTCGACGGTTGAATTATGGGTTCCGCTGTCCGGATCGATGATACATGTTGAAATGACGTGTGGAGATCATCTACATGCTCAGTGATCCTACCATGGGCAATCAGAAGTCGTTGGAGAGCGGCTCGTGACTATGAAACCCGGATTCAAGATCGTAATATGTCCCCTCGTCGAAATCCGTCGAAGCATGGACGATGAACCTCGTATCCAGAAATCTCGATGGCTGGGCTTGTGGAAGTCGGATCCGAATACATGTTCCGTGTCATTCCATGGAGCATATGAATCTCCAAACTATGCACAGTGTAACATCTCATGTGGGGTGAATGAGTGAAAGAAAATTGATAGTGGGCCGGTGGAGCAAAACTTGTAGAGTTTACCACCCCATGCGCGTGGTCGAGGAATCGGCAGCAGGGCGCATACACCAGACTCTGGAGGATACTTAAGGAATGTTTTTTGCTGCAAAAAGCCAAATTCATTTCTATTCATGCTGGACCAGCTTCCCTCTGGAGTGTCTTCCGTTCATCATGTCGGAATCATAGAGATTGAACGCAACATGTTGACGCGGACTTTGTGGCAAATCGAAGGAGTTATACGAATCGAACCATGGAGTTCACTGTTCGGAAAGAACAACGATGACCGCGTGTTCAATGTGGAGACTACAACCTCTCGAGTTAGTATACGATGCTGGACCGTTTCGTGGACAGCGAAAAACTTGGTTGAAGGAAAGCGACATGCCTTTCTTGGATCATCAATATCGAAGACCTCGATATCATGTCTGTGGGCAGAACGTGATGGAGGATTCATTAGATTTATGAGTCCTCTCCATAAAACGCAAACCAAGTTCGGTATGCTGTGGCTTGGTGGACCAGACTACCCACAAGAAACATCAGTATGTTGGCGGGTTGCATGGAAAGAAGACGCGGCGGATTAGCTAACTCGGGTGTAACCAACCCGCCCCGCACGCAGAATCAGACCTCGGGACGAAGTGACGTTGAGTGCGATGCTGACTGCAGCACTGCTCGATCTCTAAGCACCACTCGACTAGCATGTCCAGCCATGACTGCAGCAACGAATTCTCGGCACACAGATTAAATGTACTCCAACAACTACCATCACCGACAGTGTAATGAAAGCGTCCTGCGCGTTACAACGAGCCAGAAATCCAAATGCGCCTCCACCATGCTGCCAGTTGCAGGTATGTGACTCCCCTCCCTCTCTTGCGACAAAAAATCTAACACAGAATAGCAGGTCCATAAAACCCCCGGTATGATCCTCCCCTCCAAGACCCTCCCCACCGAAATCAAAACGTGAACACCGTTGGTTGATGGACTTACACATGCTCCGTGGAAGAATCCCTTTTCCAAATCTCACATACAAGCGGAACACCCTGCAGCGAAGTATTTCATTCAGCCACCAGACGTTGTATTCCATTGCTGCATGCTGTGGAGCATTCTTCTCGTTCGACGGGAATACACACTTTCCGTCAAACCCCTTGGCCTAGAATATGTGGTGCTCTACGAAAGAATCACCGGCATACCTACAACCCAGCGTTTCTCGAACATCATGAATGCTCGGGACCTTGCTGTGAACGCTTTGGTAAAATGTTTGAACCCCTACATGAAATTGGCGCAAGCCTATGCTGTTTTGGTCGGATAAATCACTTCAGCATGGATTAGATATAGTTCTTCATACTACTACTATGCAAGAGCCTATGGAGTTCAGCCCATAGCAATGGAAAATTATGTGCTCAGCCTTTGCGGGATCCCTTGTATGAGAATTGGCGGTTTTATATACCATACCTCATTGACGTTGACGGAAAATAAGATTACCATGATGTTGTTGTGGTCGCTGGAGCGGGTTTCAGCAGATCTCATCTTGTCGAACCTACTACTCATCTTGCATCCAACGGATGTGCGGAACCCCCCTATGGACCCGTTCATTCAACCCGCAAAATTTTCAACCGTATGTCGAGAGGGATCAACACGTTTCTATCCCTTTTCAATGTGAGAGAAGGATGAAATCTCAAATCTATCAATAACAAGCTCCGCTTCAAACAGATGCGGAGAACTCTGCCCTCGTGAATCAATTGATCCAATTCACTGCGAGAGCACAACGTCATGTCTGGAGAAATCAACTAATCTGACTGTGTACATTATTTTGTGGTTTGGTGTGGATTTTTGGCATTTTAAAAGAAGGTGCCAAGGAGAGAAGTGATGTCCCAAACATATCACGTACTTTGGAGATTTCATCAAATGCGGAGAATAATTTCCATGGAACCACCTTTCCAATTCACACATATTCCTCAGCTATATGACTGGAGCAATCTGTATACCCTTCATCAAACATGGGCGCTGGAGTGGACTTCCTCTGACTTAGATGTGATTATACGACCAACCAACCACTATCAAAGAAGGTTTCATGGGACCTTTCTTCCAAATTACTATCATTAACGAGCGCTATGTCGGGACGGATCAACATATTCCATCCTATAGGCAAACTATGTGGAAAAGAGATCGAAATCACCAACCTCATCACTCTCATAACAGCAAAACAGCCCATGGGACCCTCCAAAACTTGGAACAAGGACAACGCTATGTCCGGCGGAATTGACATATTTCATTCTATGCCTACTGCGAGATCCATCACATGTAACATACCACTCACCTTATGTCCATCAAACACCAAGATACCTTTCCATGGGTCTCTCTGTTCGGATCATTGCCTACATTCAGAGGCATGTCTGGAGAATCAACATGTCTTGCTCAATGAATTCTATTTGCAGTCGACAGTTACCACTATCCTCACATCTATCTTATGCATGGATTCCTTCCCATTAACACATGTATCGCGTACGTCGCGTCATGCGTTTGGTCTGTCTGGAGAACTTAACACATCTCATCCAGTATCTACTATGATTCTGCCCTACCCCATGACCGTTGTTCGGTGCAAAAGCCGGAAAAGTCCTTCCCCCATGGCCTTGTCCCTCGGTTCAAATCACCGCGAAGGTCAAATTGTATGTCGGGAGGAACCAAAAACTCTCCATTTCTTGCCCACTATGTGTGCTTTTGCGGTTTGGAAGAGGTTAGTCCCTCCGAAACCACCACACATGTCAAAACACGAAGTGAGTCCTATGGGATGGCTAGATCTGAGCATAAATCGGAAATTACACGCGTTTGGGATGCCATGTCCGATGTAAATATTCTACAATTCCTTTATAATATGGCCTTGAAACTGGACCTTGAAGATTGCCATGATCAAATCAGCTCGAAATATCCCCGTTATGAGAGTTTGGAGCGAGACTGTGCAATACCTGGAAATCATATCTACGGATTGTAGCATTATCATGTCCTCTGTGGACATCAGCTTCGATGAATGTATCTCCTCATGTTATGATTTCAGTTGCTTACAAGAAGGCCTGCAACCAGCACGAACGAAAACGCCACCTATGGCTCCATTCATCCATTGAACCCTTGATAGATATGGAGAGGGATGAGGTTTCAAGCCCGTTACGTACTTCATCACCATCATCCAAACCACAAAATACCCATGCGGCGTTTCGTCCAGATCATCGACAAGGGCAAAAGCTATGTCGGGAGGAATCAGCACACAACAATACGAGTCGTATGTGTGAGACCTCTCGTGGTGAACTTCTTACCAATCACACACCAAAATACTGCCCATGGCTTCAACCACCACAGCTTGTCTAAATCACTGAGACATGTTAGGACTATGTTTGCAATATGTTTTGTTGCATACTCATCATGTGCATTCACATGGTATGCCCAGTTACTATGTGAGAGGAATGAGAACCACCCACACGAACAAACCTACCAATGGGCTGCTTACCAAAGTCAACTAAGTAAGCATAGAATATGCTTGGAAGATTCAGAATAATATACTCTAAATCTGACATGATATGAATCTTCACCCCATGAGCCAAAATCATATGGAGTAGAGCGTAAAACGGACAGTACAGATCGAGAAAGGAATTCAAAACAGGCTTATGTCCTCGCTCCGAGCTCTTCTCAAAAAGATTGTGATGTGGTGTTGTGTGTGTGTGTGTGTGTGTGTGTGTGT
>AJFL01000581.1:0-11261 GCA_000467735.1 Rhytidhysteron rufulum CBS 306.38 | reverse complement strand
TCCTTCCTTTTTCGACCTCTTTATGATACCTCCTTACACCTCTTGTTATTCAGTATAAAATCATAATGATGTCCATTTTCATCGGGGGCGTGTAGACATTTTGCTTAGATGATGTGGAGGGTGGGAAAGGAAGGTGCTCTCCCAAGGTTGATAGCGTGTTATTTCAGTATGAAGATGAGAGGACTTGGGGATAGAGTTGAGAAACGTGTGAGTAGATGGTATGAGATGGGAGAAAGAAGTTTAGGTAGGGAGAAGTAGGATAAGTTGGACATGAGAACCTTGTTTTCAACAGCTATCTACAGATGTCATGTCAAAACCAAAACCTAGTGATAAGGCCGCTTTTCATCATCAGAAGATGGGGTCAGTGACCAGATGTGAACGCTTTTTGTATGGAATAAATGTATGAGTCATGTAGAAATCAAGGCGATGTCTCCCTTGTTACATGAGCGTATTTAGATTTCCCAACGGTTCATTTGCAAGTTACTTGTTGACTATGGGGGATGAGGCACGTACGCTATGAATGATCCTTCATCACTTCCATCTATCCAGTTAGCCAGCTAGCTATCAAGTTGAATTCATTCTTCTTCTTTTTCCAAAAACAAACTAATTCATCTGAATAGACGATGAAAGACGCGCGTGGGGTTAGGATCCTTGGTTCTGCGGAAGACTATCTATGGTTGAACTCTGACTCGGAAATTTCATACTACTTACCTAGTTTGGTATAGTTTGAATAACATATTTCCCTTATAAGTTGTAGGAAAAAAATACCTTAGAAATCCTGGTGATCTCCATTATCGTGTTTCAACCAGTGAATTGCTCTTTTGAGATGCGGTGATATTCTATAAGATTACCTGATCATTCGAGTTCATTATTGGTTTGGTGTTGGGTTTTGTGAGAGACCAGGATCTGAAATCGTATCTTTAGTATGGCGGTAAGTATGGCAGTTGCGAGGTTATTTAGTGTGTTACGGAAACATAAGGAGTGAAAGGAGTGACAAGTGAATGGCTCGCTAGCGATCAGACAATATGGGGGTAAATCAATTACACGGGTAGGCTAACCTACATATGCATGTAACACACAAAATATCAATAAGAACGTACTATTTACACATCCACATCATGACCTTCTAACCCATGTCAAACTAGCCAGTCTTCCCTGCAACATTCCTATCAATATGGGAACATGCAGTGATGTCTTGGTAAACACGTTGAGTGATCGCATTCCCTGCTGACATTTCCCGGGTGTTTGGGTCGTGGTCATTAGTCTCCACTCTGCTGCATGCTCTAGGTAACCATCGTATGAGGTCCATGTACGCCTCTCTTTCTGCTCGATGACATCTCTTCCAATACTTTATATTTACTTCCCAGAACCTGCATGATTTTCCTTTTTTTATTTATCACTGATAATTTCACATTTCCTCCATTTGAAAACACCTATGTCTTTGTCCCCACGATGCATTTCCAGTATTTCGATCATAAAGACCTCCGCCGTTTGCTGCGTAACACAAAACACGGGTAACCACCTCCTACATGCAATCCTGAAACCTCAACTTCGAATAGATTCCAGAATCTACTATTTACCTGCAGATCCTCTACGGCCACCTTTCAAGATCTCTGATTCCCACCTTCATTCCTGATTTCTATGCTATCCTACCATTCACTGTCTTTGAATGGCGACTCCATCTTTATCCCCATCGCCATCATCATCTCCTTCTTTGAACCATTTCAATTTGGATGATTTTGATTTGGGTAGTTTCCATTCGGAAGATTTCCATCTCGACAATTCCACAGTCATGACCGTAATCCCTAACTCCAGCGCCGCGCCCTGGGAAAAACTGCTTCAAGAACTTGACCAAGAAGAAAAAACCCGTTCAATAGCCCGCAAAATCCTCACCTCAGCAACGCAAACACACAATTCCGCAAAGCTCGAGCTCGAATCAGCAGAGCAGAAATGCCAGACGGCAAGTATGCAGCTCAACCAGGCAAATAACGAGCATAAGAAGACGATTGAAAGATGCGAAAACCTAAGGAACCAACTCACATTAATGGAGATCCAACTCCGTCAGGAAGCCGAAAGGGCAAAGGCAAAAGCGGAAATGTCTCAGGTTGAACTCCAAATGTTTCAAGAGAGGTTTGACCAGGTCAAGACGCTGAATGTAAGTTCTTCTTGGAAGTAGTTGGTAGAGTGGGATGGCTGACTGCAATAGACTTCTTCTCGGCCATCTGCGACTGTGGATAGAGTAAAAAGGATATCTACGGCTTCACCCTTGGTTAATCGCAATCCTAAATCTAATATATGCACCTCCAATTCTTTCCCCGGAACTTTCCCAACTTCAGAATCCGAATCAACCCCAGACTCCCCATCTCCACCCCCAGAGCTACATACTGTCGTCCTCCTAAACCCCATCTGCCCTAGCGTCTGTGTGTACACGAACTCACCCTATGGAACACGGGCGAAAAAATCCAATTTATCAACTTCGAGCCCTCACTCCACGACATAATAGTCACCCTAGACACCACCACCACCACCACCACTCACACCCACATCCAACTCCGCTGCAAAGGGGTCCCCGACTGCACAACCCTCCACCAAGCTTCTAAAGATCGAGAACACGCCCCATGCAATGCAAGACGCAATGGCCATTTCTACAAAGGCGTTCCGGCGTTCCAAAGACATTTTGAACAATGTCATAGGGGTTCTTATGATGAGTTCAAGGAGAGTGGGGGTGAGATGCTGTTGAGGATATTAAAAGAGTGTGCATACAATCGGGTGATGGACCTGGATGATTTCTATTTGAATGGTTAGTATGAGGTGTTTGTTGTTTGTAGAATTGACTAACGGTTTTTATAAGCTACGCCAATTCCTTGTATAGCTGTGCCACAGGATACCACAAGCTCGATTGTAGAAGATGAGGATGAGGATGAGGATTATGATGATTTTGTTCGGAGGCCGAAACGCCAGCGGAGGGGAACACGTTCTTCTCATGACACGGAAACAGGATCGGACCTTCAAGTTGTTACGCAAGCTACCTTACATGCCATCTCAGGGTTAGTATTATTCTGAATTTTGTCTGGAAGGTGTATGTACTAAGAAACCCGATAGCCAACCCTCAACGAACTCGACCAGCTCGATCACTCCAATCAGCCGAAAACGCCCCACGTCGCAAGTGGAAGAGAAACAAGGCGAAAGTTCACTAGATGTGTACTGTCCCTACAATTTCTCAAATCATGCATGCGGCATGAACGGAGCTTGCAATAAAACAAAAATCTGCTTCGTGAGTTGGCGTTTCCTCTCCGCCATGATCAGGATGGTTTACTAACGAGTTCATAGAAAGGGAACCATACGGCTGATTGCAACGATCCAACCCATACCCTCCAAAGTACCTGTGACAATATGATTAGGTCTTCTTATTGTAATATGAAGGAATGCAACCACGGTCACGATAGACCTAGGTTAAGAAAGCATATTGCGATTGAGCATCGGTGTTGCGATCATTGAGGGATGGGGTGGTTGGGTGGATCCTCGTTTTGGATGGTGAGAATGAGGGTGGTATCGAGGCAAATGGTGGTTGATGTGAATAGATTAAGTGATGGAGAAATGCATGGAAGGCTTTTACGAAATCAAGGATATGATGAAAACAATTACCACTAGACTCTTCCAATAGAAGCCTAAATAATAGGTCATTAATGATGAGTTGCAATTATCTGCCAAGGTACTGACCTAAAGCCACCGGTGGAAGTCTGTGCGCTTCTGAATCCTGATGACGTTTCTTTGATAGGTATTAAAGGAGTGAAATGGGTGAGATGTGCAAGTGAGATATCTTATCGGGCTCAAGGACGGTGAATTAATTGTGAGGGATGTCTATGGATGTCAAGGGGGTGCCAAGGGCCACGCGTGAATGTTGAAAGTTATGGATGGCGTCTAAGAGAGTCAAGTAACTCACTCTTCGGTAGCCCTGATAGTTAATGTACGCTCTATCCGAGAAAGAAAATGGCATTAAATGAAGCTACTGAATCATACCAAATACGAAATATGTCATCCTATCTTCCAACTTCATGATCGAATACTCGTCTGTGGATCGGTGTTCATCGTTGACGTCTCGGGCGGACAGCTCACGTGACTTACTCATATGACTTCCATCGAGGGGAAGCTGTGTCGTTTGTAAGTGCTCGTTCTGGAGGATAACTGATTGCGCTATTCGACCTCTCAAGAATTTTTCTAGAATTGTTCCAACTCATTCCGATGTTTCCGTCTCGTGGGCCTTGCAATCATGGCCAAAATAGATAGTCCGCCGTATGTCAGGCAAATCATGAGCGAGCTTGCAGCTAGGAATTCTACAAGGTCTCTTTTCCGGCACTGTTGGGCATGTACTCTCCAGGTAATGAGAATCATCCGTACAATCTTTTACATGAGCTCTTTCCTACGCAGTTTGTCAGCTGGCATGAAAGCCTAAGTCGGGAGGTGAAAAAACTTACTCTGCATACTCTTTTCTTTCCGCAGCCTCCTGGAACACGACATGGATGGTTGGATATATCACAGGGACATCTCTTGGCTAACCATTCCCCTTTGGTATTCGGTAGCGGAGAAGGTTGTATTCTTGAAGATTCAACATCCTCTTCAATTGGTTGTAGTGTTCTTATACTACAGGCTATCAGCTTTATCGTTAATGTGAAAGTAAAGCATGAAGTCGACTAAAAGATTTCATACGCACTTTGAAGAGACTCTAAAATAGCCCGAGTGATGGTTTGAACGATCGGCTCTATCGCGTAGTTGTTGGCTAGGAAAACCCAGGCTGACAGACCTTTCGGTATCTGGCGATATCATGTGACTGTAATCCTCATCTTCGTCCTCGTCTTCGTCTTCTTCGTAATCGGCATCGATCGACACTTTTCTTCTATGTTTTCCTCTGCTCTTTTCTACATATTCAGGTTCGTATTGATATTCATATTCGTCCTTGCCTTCGCCTTCTTCCTCAATATTGCGTATCTCTTCTCTTTTACGCTTTCTCTTGCTCCTTTTTTTAACTATAACTTCATCTTTGGCTTCGGCTTCGACCTCGTCTTCATCGCCTTTGCCTACTCCTTTGTCATTGCCTTGCCCTTCTCTTGTATGATTCTCCTTGCCTTTTTCTCCATTTTCTCCATCCCAACGCTCCACCTGAATACTCTCTTCTTCCTCCGGCTCCTTCCTAAACTCCGAGAATATTAATATCGGAACTGGGACGATTAGCCGATTGATAGGGGTAATGAAGTGATAGGATGCCAACCTTCGCGCTCGAACTTATCATAATCCTCTACGATATCATATGCACAGGCTTCGAGAATTTGCTTAAAGGAAGCTCCCTTTTCTGAATTTTTCATTTCTTGATATACTTTTGTATGTTTTTCGCGGAAATGTTGCTGAAAGCTCTTCAATCCTTTGTAGAAGAGTCCTTGATGAGGATTAGCATATCTTGTGTCTGAACGCGCATTGCATGGATCATGGTGGTTCTCAAGTCCTGGGCAGCGTAGTTGGATAAGGGTGTTTTCATCTAACTGGACAACGAGTGGATGCTCGGTGGGTTCAAATTCGCGATATTGTATCTTCTTATTCGTTTTCCATAGTACAAGCTCTTCGGAGGCGGTTTGGACGTGCGACGGGGTATCTTCGGTCATATCTAAGTGTTCAGGAGCTGTAGAATGAGAAACCGGCCTAGAGTGAGCAGGCAGAGAATCAGGGGTGGGATGTGATTCAACTCCGGGCCTAACGGCATACTTCGAGTTCGGAGGTTCAAATTAGCCTTCAAAAACCATGTATGCAGCAGCAGTAAGAAGTCTCACGTTATCCATGCCGTTTTCAAAATGCCACAAACACCTGCCAAAGTCTTCTAATCTTCGACTAATTACATCCCTCACTTTTTCGGCGTTTTCAAGCTCGATCCGAGCCTTTTCCTTAATTTCCAAAATTTTCCTTTCATAGTCGTTTAGGTCCTCTTTCATTTTTTCCACCGTTTCCCTTAACATTTCCTCCATTTTTCTCGAATGACGAGAGAACTGCTGATGGTAGTAGCAGGAGGGTGCGAAGAGACGAGAAATCTAGAGTCAGTCGAGTATAGGCAAGAACGATGCCGGTAATAGAAAGAAAAGAGCGAATACAATTGCGAGTGGTCTCTATTGAACAAGGTATGAGAGTGAATGTTAAACGTTGGGTGGGGGAGGGGAGGGCTTGTCCATGAGATCACTTTTTATTGCGTCCGGTGCAGCCCGCGGATTTGAAACTACCCAAGTGCAGATCAGGGGTTAATGCAGCCACAGCAACGCAAGCACCAGGTAATTCCAGGTGCCCCAATCTCGATCTGAGGCGTTGATTGTCAAATAAGATAGTGTGCTGATTTGTGAAAGATAGTGAATGCGCTGCTCTCGCGTAACACGCGCATGCAAATAATAGAAGCTTGTTACAAGGTTAAGGTAGATGTAACAGGAGGTGCAGCTGTCTATGGAACCTTGGAAAAATATTCGGGCCGGTCTGTGCATATTAGCGCTGGCACTGAGTAGAACTGATAGTTGCTACAAGAACAAATAAAATAAAAGAATAGCTAAATTTATATACTACACCTTAAAATAGTAGATTTTTTTATCCTTTCAAAGTATTACTGGTAGAAAAAAAAAGTATCCTAGAAATGTATTGCTTAAAGATTTAGTGTTCTTGCAGGGGTCTAGATAGCCAAAGACCTCTAAAAGATAGCCCTTGTGTACATACATACATAGGCAAACACCTACTCTAAGTTATTATTGGAAGACTTCTAAAGAAGCAAACATGCCTGGACTACCAGGGACCTGCTAAATCCACGTGTCAATCAACTAGCATTTACTAGGCCATCCTTGAACCTCCATGATTTCGTCTTTGGAGTGCACAATGCGCCACCCAATGAAAAGCAAGCTCAAGCGTTTCATATCAATCAATTTCCAACTAACTACTTAAATACAATAGATATGCTGTGGCGTCATAAGCTAGTCGCAAGACAAGATCAACATTCCACGGGAACGGGAAGCAAGGTACTCCGCATAAAACCTTCTAAAGAGGCTCTAGAAGCTCACTAACCTAAACCATGTTGAACTTAAATACCTATACCCTATACCCAAGAATGCCTAAATTACTTACCGTAGTTCGGTACCCCAGGATAGTACAAGGCTAAAATAGCCTGTTCCAATCCAAAATTCTAATATACGTGCTTCCCCATTCCCCGGTTCCAAAATCCTGGTTCTACGGTTTGAATAACCAGTACTACACAACCCCCACCAACCTTACTCAAACCCAATCATTTACCTTGTCCTTGGCGCATCAGGGGCATTACCATTGGCTTTAACATACATCCATACCTAAAATCAAGATACGAAATCCCTCCTTGGGCAAGAGTTGCTGAATACCCTCTCATTGATGATGCGGAGTCCTCATGAGCCATCAGTGAAGGGTCGTGCATTCCGAGGCATCGACGACGGTTTTTGGATGACTACATGAGAAGGATG
Organism: Rhytidhysteron rufulum CBS 306.38; assembly: GCA_000467735.1. Classification (NCBI taxonomy): domain Eukaryota; kingdom Fungi; phylum Ascomycota; class Dothideomycetes; order Hysteriales; family Hysteriaceae; genus Rhytidhysteron; species Rhytidhysteron rufulum. The sequence goes on along the minus strand of AJFL01000581.1, from coordinate 3,756 downwards.
AGATGGAGAAGAATGTGAACATGGGGGTTTTGACCCATTGCAAGAGAATGGATTGATTTTGGGGACCCTTGGGTATTCGTTTGCGTACGTGTGATAATTGAGGTCGAAAGGGTCCAGTAATGAAAAGCATTATATTGCGATGCTTTGAACGGCGCTTGACTAGCCTTGAGGGCATTTCACGTTGCAATGCAAGAAAAGTGATAAGATTGATGATGGTCATTGGATCATACCTGATGTGAATTATGTAATATATAGTGTATTACTAATGACGCCTTGATGATGAAAGATCCAAGTTTCTCGCTTCTTACCCCCCAACCCTCCCCCCTCTTTTCAATGGCCGAAACAGATATGATTTATGAAAATTTCCCTTCTTTCTTTAATAAAATTATGTTTCTCTGAGCAGTCTGTGCAATACCCCTTTTGTACTAACTATATTAGTACACGTATTTTGGCGTGTGTGGTGCTCGTTGGTACATCCATCGACGTGTTCATATTTCTACACAGCTTATTAGTGAATATGGACGCTGGCATATGGATGTAAGCATATAGAACATATTTTCTTCAGCCTGCATCCCTTCCTATGACGACATGGATGATTAGAGAGGTTGCAAGGGCATATCTCTTTCAAATTCTTTGCGGTCAATTCCGTAGGCAGGGGGCCTGAGAGCCTAGCATTTGTCCGCTTCTATAGCGGCGTATCGCTGGAACTTACAATATGTGTCAGTTCAGGATGCTTGAGAGTACAAAAGCGTCAAATACACACCTTGACAAGCTTTGAACCAGACTTGAATGTTCCTTGGGGCCACTTTCGAGTCCATGCAATTTGATACTAGGAGCTACGAGTATTGGCGATCCTATGGAAGCTGTTGGATTATAGTCGCTATCAGTATTCTCTTCCGATGGGGTCACTTCATATAATTTGCCTGTGCCTTTGACCCTCCCTTCTTGGCGCGGAGGGCGAAATACATGGGGTCGGACTGCGAAATAATTAGCTATTGAAAGAGGTTATGTGCTGATATAAGGCTCACCCGAGGCTTTGAATCCTTCCACGTTACGTACCACATCGAAGGCACACCCACTAAGGAGGACCTTATGAATGCCAAGGTGTTTCTTTTCCGAAGTTTCCTTCAGCTCTTCGTTCTTTGCTTTATGATATCCCTCAAAGTGTCGACGAAAGCCATCGAGTCCCTGAAGTACGTTGTATGCCCCTTCTCGACACGGGCGTTGCACCATGCATCGCATTCTGGGCACCGAAGGGAGACTAAATCTCCGCTATCTAATTCCATCAATGTGTCATGTTCGGTTGAGTCCCAGTGTCTGGAATATCGTATTGGTTTCCCCGTTCTGGAAGGCGTAATCTGATAACGACCTCGGGAGGGCAAGGGCAAGGTCAAGGAACATTCGGACCTTCGAGAGCGAGACGAAGGTGCCTCCGGAGAATGTGAACGTCGAGAGGACCGGTTTTTAACGGTGGACTTGAAGAGAAAACAACCTTGGTTATCTCTAAAGGCCTAAGCATCAACGAATGGGAAGAACTACTCACGAGTATATCATCGGCATAGTTTTCAGCATCTAACCTCCGACGTTTGAAGTCCCTTCCTTGCTGAATGCTTTCGAGTTTCGCGTCCTCGTTTCTTTCGGCTTCAAAGCAAAGTTCAATTTCGTCATCGATGTCTTTGGCTCGTTCTTGAAGTTTTATAGCATCGATATGCTGCACCTTCTTTTTCTGGGCCTCTTTACGTTTCGCCCGAATATTACCTTTTTATTCAAGGTAAAGGTTCAGTCTTTCATCGTCATCCCTTATCCCCTGCTCAAGCTCTGCCCTTTTCAAAAGGTTAAGTTCCATTCTGTTTGAGGTACGAATACGAATGGCAAATGGATATAACAAAAACGTTTAAGGACTGATAAGACGATCGTATCAAAGATGTGAATGATGTACTTCAGACTCCCAATTGAGGACCATATGAAGGTAATAAACGCAGGGAACATTCCGACTTCGTAAGATTATTCGATCGATCCCGTACTCACAAATGCGAGGTATCACTTTTTGCGTTCAATTGATCCCGCTTGTGAAACGCCCGATCAGGCAGCAACACTACCGTCGGCAGGGTTAGAATCATAGCCCCTGGTTTTTCGTCTGAAAAACTGGTTTCCAAATGTGAATAGCGACCTCTAAGCGCTCTGGATAATAAGACAGTGAATGCGTTATCTGACATAGCTATCACCTCCGGATAATGCTTTGTAACTGGCTGGCTTGCATTGTCCATAGTATGAGGATAGAAATACGTATTCGCTTTTCTGGTTAACGAGGTATCGTGGTCGGACAGTGTACGATGGTAAGCCGGCTCGCCCTTCGAATATCCCAAGTCCTTTTAGCGGTTACTGAAATGAAACCTAAAGCCGAGCGGTGATATCTGATTCATCTTGACAATATTCGTATGTTTCAAGGTCAATTCGATTTAAAGAGACTCCTAAAGTGGTCGCTCGAACATATTGTACTGGCGTTGTATAGACGGAAACTCTCCCAGCTTCTGTGTTTGTCGCCGGAGGACTCGTGAACGCCGCCCGGACAAATCAACGTATGCATAGTCTGAAACGTAATTAATATGGCTTATCTCTTGACTCATACCGCGGAAGCAGAGCGCACGTCCGCCCATGCAAACATTGCCAATTAAAGCCCCGTGACGACGTGCATCGATGATCGCGTGCTGGGAACGCGTCGGCGCTTGCCAGTGAAGTTGCCTTGGTTGACTGAGAGTGGTGGGAGATGGGGTTGCTGGCTTGGTGGTGCTCAACAAAGTCTTTGTTGCATTCCGATGAGGCTAAAATTAGCCCATATCGAAGTATATGTTCCAGCATTGAGCCTTCGATCACGTCCTTCTGAGGCATTGTGCTCATATACTACAGACTAGTCAGCTCCTTTTCATACAGTCTACGAGTTCACATGGAGGAAATGTATTGGATAATTCCATGTTAGGCATTTGAATCCTTGCTTGTAGTCGTATGGCTCCCGTCCATCACCGCTCTGGACCACCATTCTGAGATGTGTTGGTGGGGGTTCCGCCGCAGGAACCTCTTGGCCCCCAATTGAAGTAGCACAAGATGAAGGCGTAGAATAGTAGTACCAAAATCAATTAATCGGGTGGGGAGATGTGGTGTACGAGTATGGTGTGGGTAGAGGGGCGATTGTTAGTATTAGAGTTGAGGTCAGTGGGTTTGGGTTCGCGCGTATGACGTAAGTCACTTCCCCACGGCAGCATCGCGCAATACACCGCAAGGAACGGCAAATTACCGTAAACGAGGAAGAGCTTCTGAGAATTAAGTTCCTCGATACTTGATCATCGATGATTGGTAGCCCCCGTAGGTCATCAGTGAAGGATCATTTTCTTAAGAATCCTTTGAGCGATCCATAAATCGGCACACGAGGAGAAGATAGTGAAGGAGAAGTATACGTAAACAAGAAAACTTTTCATGGTGTAAGGATGGTGGCGTTTCAAAATTTCATATACTACTGACATCATCACAAAGGGATATCTATAGATTAAAAAAGAATATAATTTATCTGCCACTCCAACAGCCAATCCAACATCACAATCTCACCCACAGTACGGAGGCGCCTTTCAAAAATATCCAGGAACCCTTCCATAATACCGCCCTTGGAATAAGGAGGTAGAAGGCACCGAATGCTAGTTGCTAAGCCTACTTAAGCTCTTGGTATAGGGAGGCAGGAGGCGTTTGAAGCTGTTTGCTGAGCAG
>AJFL01000578.1:0-12461 GCA_000467735.1 Rhytidhysteron rufulum CBS 306.38 | reverse complement strand
TTTTTTTTAAAAAAAAAAAAGGGGGAGGGAGGGGGTTAAGGGGTTAAGAGGTATATGTGTAAGTGTATAGATACAAGTAAAAATTTATATAAAGCAAAGACGGTATAAAAATTTAGGGGTGGGATGAGATGAGAGATGAAGTATTTTTTGATAATCAATGATTTTTCAGGTGTTTGGTGTAGAAGAGCTTGGGTGTGATAAAAGATTCAATGGTTTTCGAGGATTTGTATTTGGGTGAATGAGCATGATATATGGGTGGAATAGAACATGATATATAGATGGAATAGAACATGAGGAAGGTGGAACTTTGGGGGTTTATGGGGAGGAGGGTGAGTATGGAGGGTTTTGGGTTGGGATGGGGAGGGTGTGGGGGGCTTTTTTGATGTTATGGAGATGGTGGGGGGTTTGGATGTGTGTGTGTGTGTGGAGTTCATTGTAGTCATTCGTAGTATAGAAGAAGGGGGGGGGAGAAGGAAGTAGGAAAAGAAAGTAGAGACAAGAGAGTGTTCAGCGCTTCAATGATTATTAAACCTATTTAAATAGTTTAGATATATATAGGGGTAAATACATAACATCTTTCCAGTGTTTCCATCCTTACGTTCCAAGGAAGATAAAGCCCTCTAGTCATTAGGTATTTAATTAAATCGCGTATAATAAATCTCCACTTCAAACTCAACTTACTTTAGTTCTATGAAATTTAGTTTAGCACTTATAGTATATATATATATATATAATATCAAGTAATACATCCTAAATCAAAGCATCAATTCTTTCCTAAAATAGAAATAAAACAAGAGATAAGATGAGTGATAGAGGATTCCGCGAATTGGGTAAATGGGAGTGTGTGCGATATATTAAACTTAGGATCTTAAAATAAATCCCAAGGGTGTGAGTACGAAGGTATTAGGCGATAATTTAACTAAAGTATGTATATACAGAGACTATGAGCTTATCGTAAGTAAGCTCAGCAACTAGCCTTCAGCCTCCTTATGCTAAGAACAGTAGTATAATAGCTATACCCAGATACCTTTTACAAGGCACCTCTAGAAAATGAAACGGAACCATTCATAGCCGTATTAAGTAGCCAGATAAACACAGCAAAGAATCAGATACATCGACAGATTTCAAATCGATAAACCAGGATTCCTTAACGTATAAAAATTATAGCATTTAGTATCCGTATAAACGCGAGAGAGAGTGTGTGTGCAGGATCGATCTATCTAAACAATCTAAGCAAACCAAACGTCTAAATTAAGAATACAAGGTAATACCTGCGTAGGTAGTATAAGTAATCAAGCTAATAAAACAAAAAACAAAAAACACAACCTCCGAGGGCTAAATGAAAGGAGAAAGAGATGTCCAACCCACTTCATACAATCCACTGATGAAACGCCTAAATGCGCCGGAAATCCCTGAAATGTGACTATGTGATGCGTGAAAACTGCCCCGACGCTGATTACCCATAACTCCATTTTGCTATGCGTGCGTGCGTGGATGCCAAGTGGTTTTTATCGTATTACACGGCCTTTTTCTGGATCCGCTGGGGTGGAGATACCGGACCCCTGATTCGAGACGTCGTTAATTTCGATTGAAGGCATTCCAGGGTCCACAGGAGTTTTATCCGAGTTCCCCGATTCTCCCTCCCCAACACCCTCACCACCCTTCTTACCCCTCATCTTCCTGCCCACCCTACCTAACCACCTCCTCGTAGGCTTATAAACCGCAACAAGCGGTCCCCCAAGAACCTTCGCCACCTTCGCAAACCACGGGTCCGGGAACAAACGGATGAGAACAGCCCAGGGCAGACAAAGCGCCGCAACAATAAGACAAATAGCCCATTGCACGCCATTGATGCGCGTGATAGAGAAAGCCTGACCACCGATAAACGCGATCATGATTTGACAACCAATCATGAGTGCGTTGATGCTGATGAAGAACCAGTTCCGATGAATGCCCGCGAAGACGTTGAAGCGGTTGTCTAAGCGCCTGTTGTTGTATTGGTTGAAAATCTGCATCCAGACGAAGGTGTTGAAGACGATGGAGTTGCGTTCGTCGGTGCTGTAGGTGGGGAAGATCTTTGAGCCGCCGAAGTAGAGGATTAGTGTTGCGGCGAGTTGGAAGATTGCTTGGCCGATTATCATTTTCCACATTGTGGTGCTGATGAGGGGGGCGGTGCGTTTGGGAGGATGGCGGTCGAGGATCTCTTCGGTGGGCGGGTCCGTAGCGAGGGCTAGGGCTGCGAGGGAGTCCCTTTTGTGATGTTAGTTTGTGGGAAGGGGGGGGATGGGGGGATGGGGACTTACATGATTAGATTGATCCAGAGGAGTTGGACGGCTGTGAGTACGGAGTGCATTTCGTCGTTTGAGACCGAGGAGATGAAAGTTAAGAGGACGGCGGTGATGTTCACGGTAATCTGGAATTGAAGGAACTTGCGGACGGCGTCGTTGACTGCGCGACCCCACATCAATGCCGTAAGGATTGAGGCGAAGTTGTCGTCCATGAGGATAATAGCGGATGCTTCTTTGGCAACTTCGGTTCCAGCAATTCCCATGGAGAAGCCAATATCTGCAGCCTTGAGAGCCGGACCATCATTCGTTCCATCACCTGTTACAGCGACGATTTCACCCAGGGCACGGAGTCGGGTTACCAGGATACGTTTGTCTTCGGGGGAGGAGCGAGCTAGAACTTGGAGTTTAGGGAGTATGGCGTCCATTTCGTCATCTGGGAGGTTGCGGAACACAGGTCCTTCCATTACAACGCCGTCGGTGTAGATTCCGCAGTCGGTGGCGATGGCGCGGGCTGTGACAACGTTGTCGCCTGTTACCATTCGTACGACGACACCTGCGTGATGGCATTTTGCCACCGCTTCGGGGACACCGGGACGAATGGGATCTTGGATGCCTACTACACCGATGAATTCCATGTCTTGAAGAAGAGCAGGCAGATCAGCGGCTGAGGGGTCTTCAGTGCTTGCGTAGCCTTGTGGCGGCCATTCGGGAAAGTCCTTGTTGATGAGAGCGATGGTGCGGAGGGATTGTTTGGCGTACGAATCAATGACTCCTTCGATGCGTTCACGTTGATAGCTGTCGAGTGGGACGGTTCCATTTTTCGTGCGGACGGATGTGCTGTAGCTCAGAAGGATTTCTGACGCCCCTTTGACGAGAAAGCGGTAGGATCCATTGCGCAATTTTTGGACTGCGCCCATACATTTGCGGCCGGAGTCGAAGGGGAGGAGTTGCATTATCTGTGAGTTGGATCGTTCCTCTGCGAGGGAACCCATGCCAAGAACAGTTCTGGCGAAGCCGAGTAAGGCTGTCTCGGTCTTGGAACCAACAAAAGGATCCTCACCATTGTCACTTTCGAAAGCGGTAGAGTTTATGGCGATGGCTTCAATCAGTTGTCGCTTCTGCTCGGTAGGCATCTCTTTCGCAAAGGCGGATGACCTCCGCTCGTTGCCCTGGTTGTTCTTGTCGTCGAAGGAGTCTTCGCCGAATGTACCAGTAACTACAGTCATCTTGTTGGTTGTCAAAGTACCCGTCTTATCTGAGCATACTGTTGTCGCGTTACCCATGGTCTCGCATGACTTCAAGATTCGAACAAGATTGTTGAGTTTGACCATGCGAGTAGTGGCAAAAGCGAGAGCAAGTGTGACAGCAAGAGGGAGACCCTCTGGAACAGCCACGACGATGACGGTGATGGCAACAATGAGAATGTCCAAGAACTGCGAACCCTTCTCTGCTGGAGGAGAGTCGTTGTTGGGTAAATTCGCAAGGAACCTGAATAGGAGAACGAAGAATAAGAGAATCGCGGATGCTGAGCCGAGTTTGGCGATAGCGCTGGCGAGTCCGTCGAGTTTCTTCTGGAGGGGCGTTGCTTCCATATCTTGTCTCATGGACATGAGAATCTTGCCATAGCTAGAATTGACACCAACCGATGTCACGAGGTAAGTTCCAACACCTTCCAAGACTTTGCTTCCAGAAATGATGAATGGATCCAGTTCTTTGGGGTTGTTGACGCCTTGTTCCATCAATCTCAAAACATGCTCAGCCCCTGTCTTCTTCAGTTGATCAGACTCGCCAGTGGCCGAAGACTCGTCGCACTTGACATTATGACCGCTGATGAAGATGCCATCGGCTGGAACAAGATCGCCAGGTTCGAGATGGAGAATATCGCCAACCATGATATCGTGAACACCAACCATAACTGACTTTCCGGATCGAATCACCTTGACTTCGCGGTCCTCCTTCTTTGCATTGAGTCTGACAAATGCTCGCTCTTTTTGGAAATCGTTCAATGACCCAACCAAAACGACAATGACAATAGCAATACAAATGGCGCAACCTTCTACCCAGTCGATTGAGGGAGGGGAACCAGCGGGATGTTCGACACCGAAAGTTTCGTATAAGCCCAGCGCTAGCGAGATGACGGCAGCAACGGTCAACAAGATCAAGATTTTATCGTTGTAGGCCAACCACATCAATTTCCATAACGGGGTGGCCTTCTTTTCGGGAAGGGCATTATTGCTGAATATTCTTTTTCGATCCTTGAAAGACTCGTTGGAAGGTTCAGCGCCGTAAAAGGAGACTTGCCGGGTGTTGATGGGCCGGGGTTCGGCCGTGCCATCTGCACTTCGCAACTTGCGATAATACTTGCTTGCTTCATCGAAGCTGACGGTTCCTGGTAAGGTGGTTTCGTCTGCGCTTAATCCGGCGTCGATGTCTGTCCTCAGTCCTCGTTCTAATCCCGGAAGGCCCCCGAGGGCAATAAGTGCATTTACAGACTTTGGATTTAACAGCTTATTCAGCTGTCCCGGTGTAAATGCAAACCGGTTATCCTCGACCTGAAACTCATGTTCATTGCCTTCGTCTGGTTTGAGGGCGTCCTGCTGGTCCTCAAAGGTAAAGGTGCTGGCACCACTGCACGACGCTCCGCCTGGAGTGCTCGGAGGAGCTAAGGTGGTGCTTTCGCTCAATGCCCGACTCCGATATGGACTCGCGGGAGTGCTTAGATTGCTATTTGAACGGTCTCTAGTGATTAGTGTAGATGGCGATGGGACTTCGAGATTCCCAGCCGTCGGACTGGAAGCAGAAGCGGCATTGTCTGCTGCCTGTAGCATCGTAAAATGCCGTCAGCCTTGTCTGTGAAAAAAGGGTGGTGATTGTTCATATAATTGAGCAAAACAATTAAAACAATTAAAAAAAAAAAATGGAGGTGTAGACGTACAGTAGGAACTTGAACGTTTATCTGGGGCAGGGATAAATTGTGCAGCGGTCCCGAGGGGGATTCTGATGGCATATTGGGTATAGTTGAATATCGGCAGGATCTCTTTGAGGGTCCATTTCGATGAAGGGGAGGCCGCCGTCGAGGTAGAAGTGTTTTGTCGAAGGGGGCTGTGCAAGAGATTGCCCATGTTTCTGCTCCGCCCGCGCCCTTGTACCACTAGAGCACACGCACCAGGGCCAGCAAAGGATCGGTGAGGGCGTGACGCCTTACTCCGACCTGATCCAGCGGAGCCGAAGCTTGAAACGGGGGTGAGTGGTCAATGAAACGAAGAGACCTGCCAAGCGGCGGAGCATACGATGGCTGCTTGGCCTCCGCTCTTGGTCCTGCTGACTTGGACTCTCTTCCGCCCGCTGCTAACTAATTCATTTGATCTGACGATGATGATGATGACAACCTACAGCCGTGGTCAGACGGGCACTATTATAAAGTGCGTTGATGTGTCGACAGCAAGCAAGCAAGCAAGCAAGCTATGCTGTTTGTTGTTGTCCTCCTCTTCTCATCTCGGTCGCTCGCTTCATCCGCCAGCCAGCCAGCCTCCAGCTCCCTCTTCCTGCCCAGGTGCTCCTTCGATGACCTGAGGCATTTTCGTAGCCTGGACCTCAACAGCGCTGGCATACTTGGCGCCTAGGGAGTTGGCGCGATCAGAAGCCAAAATGCACCATGGACTGGCCGACCAGCGATTCAGCAGTTGTTGACGTTGACAAGAGATGCATTGCGATGGGAGGGGAGGGGATCCATCACTCCTCGCCTGTGGCCCAATCCTTCCACCACTCTTGCGCGCATCGCTCCGACTTTCCAGCTGCCATGGCCCCTCCTCAGCCACACTTTGCCCTGTTCTGGCCACACTCGCCACACACTCGCCACACTGACGTTAGTCATCCATGCACCGCTGAAATCTCCAGGCCGCAGTCGTTCAACCTTCACCTCTCATTCCTCCTTTTCGCCCTCCTTGCCTTTCTGCGCCACACCACATGAGAGAGAATGAGAGCATGAGAGCATGAGAGAGAAGGGTTCTAGGCACCGTTTCGCCTTCCCGAGGTTGTTTCTTTGATGCGTCCAGTCCTTCAAGGTTCACTCACCACCACAGCCTCATCGCATCACTCTTCGCCCTTCGCAACCACCACCTTCTCCTCCACAACCATCCCACTACCGCCCAATACACGCGCACCCATCAACTGCCGCCCATTCTCTCTCCATCTTTTTGCCCACCTGAGAACTCTCCCCGGTCTCCACATCAATGCCAGATAAGATTGCCAATCAAACCCTCTCCAAGCGCAAATTCCCCTCTGTCGATGCGCGCCTAGAGGGGGCAGTGCTCTTGGCCGCCCACAACAAAGCGCGACTTCATCCACCCCAACCCGGTCTGGAACAACACCACGTTTTGCCAGTCTGGCTCTCGTTCGATATTTGCCATGCTTGTTTGATATCGCCCGGGGACTGGGTGGTCGCAGATCCGGTCGTCATCGTCGTTGTTGTTGTTGTTGTTGTTGTTCATGATGGAAATGGTGATGATAACAGTCGCCCACTCCTTCCTGTACCTGCCCAGCCTTACCCTTTGCCTCGTAAAACATGAACGGCCCGAATGCCCGAATCCACAGCTTACCATAGCGGGCGCAGTATCCCATTCAGTCTTACCGGGCAACAACACGGGGCACCGTGTAAGACAGCAGCTCATTCGAGTTACTCGGCCTCTCGCATCGCATCCCTCTTTTTCTCGCAGAAAAGGGAGAGAAAGGGGGAAGGACGTCAAACCCAGAAAATGCCAAGCCGCTGCGAATTATTCCTCCGTCCGCTAACTAATTCTAACGCCATGCAGATCATATTAGCGGCTTTCAATCCAGCCACTTACGTAGCACGACGCTTCTCGCAATATCAAACGGCTTTGCATTCTCTATCTGGCCCGAAAACCTTATCCAGTAGTCCTTGATCGTGGTATGTATTGCATGCCGAGTCTCAATATACTGCCACCAATATACCTTGCCAAGGCATACACCTCACTCTACGTACGCAGTACCTCCGTGTGGCGTGGTTCGATTTTGCCTCAGCATGTTCGATTTTTTTTCTTCCTTCCTGCGCCATATCCATTCATTGGTAGCTTTTGTGACGCCTCGGCGGGTGACGAAAATGTGCCACGAATATGCCTTGAGTATACCGTGGGTCTCAGCTCACACGCGTCGAGAGGTCTAAGCCTTCTTTTTTCGTCCTCACCGCTCTATCGTTCTGAGATACGCTTTCCTATCGATTATTGATTCGATTGTTCCAGAGCCATTGGACGTATTTTCCATCGAAGAGTCATCGTTCATTTTCTCCTCTTCCTTGTTCTCTCTCTTTCTCCCTCCCCGTATCCATCGTCATCTTCCGGATTAATCAACCACACTTCAACTCCCAAAATTCATCACCACATCCTCCATTAATTTACTCTCCATAGTAAATACCCAACACCGCGTTAATTTTATTTAATTCATTCTCCTTTCATACACTGAAACCTCGGAAATTAACAATCTCACCCAGCTTACATGCAATAAGAATCCAACGCGTGCATCGTACGCCACAACATTCCAACGTCGAAGATGCTAAGCTTCTTACCGAACCCTGATGTGGTACATATTCATGCATCATGATATTCTTTTCGTATTCCTTACCTGAACGAGATGTAAGGGGCTTTCCCCCCCCCTAGATATGAATATATAAATATACTTTTTTAATCAATCTTTTTGCTTTTGATGCCCCATGGTGTGTACTAAAACCCTATTGAATACTTTTCTAATCATGTATGAATATAGCCTCTACGCACTACGTTAATCACTTTAACCCACGCCCGCTTACTTAATAATATGTAATTCTATCTCGTCCCTTAGTACAAATACCAAGTACACTTCTATCCCTTCCACTCGCCCACCTCCCACTCCGCTTTAATAACATACATTTCATCCATAAATTCATTTCCATAATAAATACCCCGATTCAATCAAACTTGCTGCCTCGAACCAGGTATATCTTCTTTTTAATAACTGCGGTTTACATTATGACCCTATATATTATTTAAACAATTCACAGTCCTGATTTAACGATAAGGTTAGAAAAGGGGGATGTTATGTGTTTATGCAAGATTTTTCCTCGGATTTAGATTTTTGGTTTTTAGTAGAGGGTTAGATTGTTGGGTTAATAAGGAGGCCGGGGGGATATGGGTGTTGAACTCATTGTTCCTTTTTGTTCTTGTTCTGTTCGTGTTTTTCAATGATAGAGTTTTGGAGCAATGTACAGTACCAAATTCTTTTAAACCAAAAAAAAACCACCAGAAAATGGAGTATATATTACAACTACTACTCGTCTCTCCCCTATAGCCTTATCAACATATCTAACCATCCCACATATACATTCACATGTACCCCCTAGATCAATGATAGTCGTAACTCCGTCACACCAACCCAATATCTCCTCCCCACATCGAATCCACAACCTACCCCACAGACCCAAAGGAAGCGTATGTACTAGGTTAACGGAAGGAGGAGAACATACTGAAGCGACGCTCAAAGTGATGCCCAAACGTCCAAGCGTGATTTGCGGGGGAAGGGGGCTGTGTAAATATTGAGGTATACCTGATTAGGAAAGTGATGCGTGATAGATGTATTGATCGACAGAGAAGACAGACATATAGAACCTTTATCATCCTATTTGTATTTAATCTGTGTGTTTTGGTGGGGACCGAGGTGCGGTGTTTTTTGAGTTGTTAGTCGGTAAGTTCGGTGCGTGGGGTTAGGATGGGCGAAAGTGGGCTTGATGGGTTTTATTTTCTGTTGGAGAAGGGGAAGGGATTATCTTTTTTCTTTATTAGGATGAGAGAAGCTTAATTATGGGTCTAGGGTGAGTTGGGTCTGTTTTTATTGATCTTAAGGGTTTTGATTTCGGTGTTGATGAGGATTCTTATTCATACCTATATGGAACTAATACTAAGACTTACGCTTAATCACCCAAGTTCGACGGTCGTACACAGATATTCGATTCCCTATTCGGCATTAGTTGGTGATCATATCGTGGCTGTGTAGAACAATGTAAATTGAAAACTCTCGGTCGATATTTCATTAAAAACACTTTAGCCTGAAGAATTCTTTTTCATACCTGCTTAACCCTCGAGTCACTAAAATTACATCCATAATCTATAAATCCCATCTCCATATCCTACATTCTACTCACCACTCAACCCGGTTGCAAATCACGTGACACCTCCTACCTCCCTTTCTCTTCTCCCTTCCTAAACAGCTATCTATAATCTACAACAACAAATCAAACACTCCCACACTAAAGTATTCTTGTGATTTCTTGACTAGGCTTCTTTGTGGCTATGCAATGCAAGGTAACCCCGCTGAAGTAACGGTGCGGGAGGTTTGTGGCTTGGCTCCCACACCACACACCTTTTCCTTACTTCCTTGCGTCCTTGCCCGGGTAATATGCTAGAGCAAGGCTTTTGGTAAGGCTGATTCTAAGGGTTTTGGTGTTTTGGGGTGGGTTTTGTGTTTGGGATGGATGTGGGTTTGGGGAGGCTTGGATGGGGTCTTGGGTAGGCTGACTTGGTCTAGGCGGTTTTTATGGAGGGACTTGTGTTTAGGGTATTAGGGCTGTGTTTTAAAGGAGGGGGCAAGGAGGCGGTGTTGGTGGATGCTTGGTAGGGGGCTGTGAGGGCGTTGATGGAGGGGAGGGGAGGGGAGGGGGTTTGTGGGTTTGTATGGGGTGGAGTTTGGGGAGTTTGAGATTGAAGAGGGATTTGAGTTCTGTGGTCCGTGATTTGTTATGCATGTTGTTAGTTTGTGTAGCGGGAGAAGGTGGATTGTGTATGTGGTTGTAAGTTTGGAAGAGTCTGTCACATAGAACCAAGTACTTTATATAGATGGCTTGGTAAGTGTATTGATTGGAATTCTCGCATAGAAATGAGGGATACAACCAGTAGTGTGTCAACAGCGAAGCGTTTACAAACCTCCATAAAGAAATATAATACACTGCTAAGCTCATAGCTATTCTGCCATCTACTGTCTTACAATCAGTGATAATTCGAGTTATAATCGAACTGAATTTGCTTCTGTTCTTACATCTATGGGGATGAGAGAAATGCATTATGTGGTATCCTCTCTCTGTTAATTGTGACTAGACTAAAGCTACAGTGCCCATTATTAACAGAATAGCTACAAGCCAAAAGGAAGGTCATGATAGTATAGTCACTAGCGTGGAGATTTATATATGGATCTTCTTTTAGCTTCAAACTCATATTTACAATATTCATTCTAACTGGCACAGATGGCGTATGCGATATGAAGAACTTTGTCACTGCCTCAGTGTGTGCGGTTCCTCTTTGGCTCCGGATAATGGACTTAGTAAGTTCGTTGCATCAGCTCATTCACATCACCTCTTGCAGCCTTCATAAGTCTACAGAGTGAATCGGGTAATATGCCCCTGGGTCTACTTCCTTCAGCTTCCAAATAATTAGTCATACATACTACATTGTCCTTAATCAAAACATCAAATCAAAACTCTTAAATTATTCCATTACAGCGTTTAACTAGAACCCTACTAAGTTTCCCATTGTCCAGCAGATTTATTTACATGTAACTCATCCGTCACAGACGACCGATTCACATTAGTCAAAGGAACATCAACATCACTTGACGAAGTCTTTCTTCCACGAAACCATTTCCTTCGTATCCTTCTCATAACACTTTCAGCAGCCTCAGTTCGTCGAATCCCAGAGATGGGAGGAAGACAAACGGCTAAAAGTCCCACATTCGCTTCTACAGAATACCAGAATATTTCCGTTGAAATAAGAGCTGTCACAAATTAGCACACACACGAAAATGATGATCAAGCAGTGTGACATACAAAGGGGATGTTCTTCCGATTTTACATTTCGATCCGTTGCCGTGGTTCCAATAGACATAATCCAACGTAACCAAATCAGACGAATCATTGATACGGCAGTCGACCTAATTCCAATTAAAAATCGATAAACATGCCCATATTCAAAAGACTTGCTTACAGTGACCCCAAAAGGAAAATCACCAATACACCCAGTTTCGTTCGAAGTGGCAAATGAAGCTGCCAGATTATTGGAATGGGTATGATGATAATAATACAATCGACAACGAAATCCGAAATTGCGAGTCCATATTGCATTTTGAATAGATCGATGCATTTCTCCATTCTTTCGGTCGCGGTGGGCGTGTTCCAGTATGCGTTTAGTTCGCCGCGACAGGCGGATAGGACTGTGAGTGTAAAGGCTAGGTACCAGAGGAGAACAATGCCAATCATGATGTGTACAGCAAGTGTTCGGGCATTTCGTAGATTGGTTCTGTCATATAGTAGGACCCGTTTGTAGAAGAACAAAAAACCCAATTTGATTGAAGTCAGTGTGGTGGTGGATAATAAAAGAGTTGAAAACTCAATCTAACATCATTAGTCTTTGCATGGACGTATTCACGGGATAGATGGTATGGGTATACCTGTTTCGCAATCGAGTACCTTTTCTGTAGTGGGCCAGAGAAAGGTTTCCCTGGTTCCACGAGCCGTTTCTCGCTTTGAGTGAATAGAGCATCTTTACCGATTCCAACGAATACGGATGTCGCTAATCCAAGAAGAAGAAACTATACTAGAGTTATAGAAGTCCTAACTAAACTCGGGATAGCATTTATCTTACTAATGCAGGGATAATAAGCCAGTCATCCACATTCATTTTCTGCCTTAAAGCTTTCCTAACATAAAGTCTACATACCACCGCAACGATATCGAAGAAAATCAGAATCACGATAACAGATATAGCCATTTCCTTCGACTCAAGCCTGAAAAACATATTTCAAGACTTTTTCGCGGATGGGTGACGCCTTTTCCGGCTAACCTAGACGTTAAACGGGTTTCGTACATAAACAAAATCAAGAAAATCGAAACGTGAGATCCTGAGTTAGCTAGTCGGAAAAAAGCTTGACTTTATCTTACTTTCTCACCCCAAATGTTCTATCACGTGTCGCAGTTTGATCAGCCTCTCAGCTTGGAAGTTCAAAGTCCGGGGTGTCCGAGGATGTTGGTCTGGCTGACATGGCTTATCGGATGTCTTACACACCTTCATACCCTTGTTATCGGGAAACTGGGTTTGGATATTTCTACGAATGTACGGAGCTACCTTTCAAAAGTATCCG
>AJFL01000576.1:0-20634 GCA_000467735.1 Rhytidhysteron rufulum CBS 306.38 | reverse complement strand
GCCTTCGGAATCTTCGCCCGCCTCCTCCCCACCACCCCCTACACCACCCTAGCCACCGGCGTACGCAACCTCGACCTCGCCGACTCCATAACCGGCGACGGCCACAAACTCCTCAACGTCCCCTACGACTGCGGCTTCTTCCTAAGCCGGCACCTTAACATCGCCAATCAAGTATTCCAAAACCCGAACGCAGCCTACCTCAACACCGGCCCCAGCACCAGCACAATCCCCTCCCCCCTAAACATCGGCATCGAGAACTCCCGCCGCCTTCGCGCACTCCCCGTTTACGCATCTCTAGCCGCGTACGGGCGGGACGGGTATCGCGATATGGTAGAGCGCCAGGTGGGGCTTGCGAGGGGAATTGCGGCGTTTTTGTTGGATAGTGAGGCGTTTGAATTGTTACCTGGGTTTGAGGGAGAGAGAGAGGAGGTCTTGGGGAGTGTTTTTGTTATTGTGCTTTTTAGGGCTAGGGATGAGGGGTTGAATGCGGAGTTGGTGGAGAGGATTAAGGGGTCGAGGAAGATTTATGTGTCTGGGACCGCTTGGGATGGGAGGCCGGCTTGTAGGTTTGCGGTCTCGAATTGGATGTGTAGTGTAGAGCGGGATTTGCCTATCATAAAGGATGTTCTTGAGAGTGTGGTGAGAGAGTGGAAAGATGGGGGTGGGAGTAACTGAAGATGATCTTTCATTTGCCTGCGGGATTTAGAGCCTAGATGTCATGAATGATAGATATATCATCATAACAATATATCCACCAACCCCATCGCCCCCTCACAAATCCTCCATCTTATAAACCTCATAGGCCGGTTCCTCATACGGATGCGCCCTGTAACCATTAGCCATCTACTCCAACATAAGTCCGAAAACCCACTCACTCTTTCAAAGCCTCAACAGCTTTAACAGCCACCTCCCTCCCCACACAGATAGTCTCAACCCTAACCTCCTCGACCTCCTCCAACTTCCCCACTTCCCCAATCTAGCCATCAACCAATTAGCCCCGTTACCAACCCCACAAAACCATCAAAACCAGAAACCAGAAACTAGAAACTCAGAAAAAGGAAAAGAAGAAACACAAAACAAACATTCGGATTCGCACTATCTCCCGGTCTAAAAAACCCCCTTCCAACACTCTGAAAGCAACATTCTGTATAACCCCCCAAACCGGGATATCTCCCCGCCCCAACCGCGAAAATCGCTGTTTTGGTTTTCTGGAGCGAGGTCGGTGGGACGAAGTACACGAGTTTGAAGCGGGGGATGATGGATGCCATGGTTGTGGAGTTTGATGGTGAGTGGATATGTTAGATGTTGAGGGGATGGGTTGATCAGGCTGAGGATTAATAGATTGAGGTTGTGGAACGGTGGTCACGTGGTAGTCGGCTTTGCTGATTGGCTGGTGGTGGTGGTGTACCTGGATGGTTAAGGCTGGCGGCAGATTTGGAAATAGGGCATTTTGTGTTAGGGTATGAGATGGTCTCTTTCATGTTTGATAACAAGTGTTGAGCTTTGTGAAGTATTAGATAAGTATATTCCTCCTAATTTGCATACCAACCATCACAGTAGAATCCCTAACCATGATAGAACACACCCTCGTATAATCTCCAACATTCAAAGCGGAATCAACTACCCGTTTCCTATCAGGCCTAAAATAAAAATCCATAGTTGATTCATTACATCTACAAAAAAAAGCCAACGCCAAGAGGAGATTCCATAATCCATCTACCCAAACAGGTAATACATAAAATCAACAAGCAAAAAAAAAAAAAAATCATCTACCTCCTCGCCATCCTCATTCTCAGTTTCACCCCATCAGCAGGACAACTCGTAAGAGAAAGCTTCTGCTTGACAATCCCCTCACCGCCCCTTTCAACCGGCTCCCAGCTATTCCCCTCACCCTGCAACTCATCGAACCTCTGCAACAATCTCACAACGACATAACCCGCCTCGGTCAACGCAAATTGTTGTCCAATACAGATCCTTGGTCCGCCGTTGAAGGGCAAGTATTCCCAACCGGGTTTTCGTCCATCCCACCGCTCGGGCTTGAATTCATCGGCGTCAGGTCCCCAGAGGTCTTTGCGGCGTTGCATTGCGAATAATGAGTAGTCTACCGGTGTGTCTTTCTTGATGAAGATAGGGGACTTTCCGTCTGGGCCACCTCCAGTTGGTAGTGTGGTGTCAACTAAGGAACGGCGACCGTCAATCGGCACAAGTGGGTATAATCGAAGGGCCTCGTTGAGAACCCACTGCAAGTAAGTGCAACTCTTGAGTCCGGAGAAGGTGATTTCTTTAGGCTTTTCGTATGTGCCAAAGTCTTCGATGACAGCAGTACGAAGTTTCTTGAAAACATCGGGATGTTTAAGAAGAAATTGGAAGACGTAGCTTAGGAGCGATGCCGTGGTGTCTCGTCCCGCGACCAGGATACTAATCAATTGTTCGCGGATCTCAATGGGGTTCTTGGTTGACGCTGCTATTGCGTGGGCAAAAACGTATTTTGACTTGCCTGTCGACAAACTCTGTTTCGAATCAGCATCGAGTGCCTTTTGGACATAGTAGTCGATGAATTTATGGCAATCACTGCAGAACTTCTTGAACTCCGCGTTATGTGCCATCCAAAATAGATCTCCAAGACGTCCACCTTTAGCCATATATTGTTGACTTTGGTCGAAGGCATAGGCAAAGCTCTTCTCGTCGAGCTCTGGTCCGACATGAGTAGAGTTGTAGCCTGGAAGACCTGCCAGTTGAGAGTTTACGCTCTCACCGAAGAGGAACTCGGTAGCGGAGTCGAGAGTCAGACGGAAGAAAAGGGGTTGAATGTTGACCAGGTCAGTCCATCCATTTGAGGAGACGGGTAGTCGTTGCAACATGTGCTGAACATGACGCTCTTCAAGGTCAAGGTCGCTGACTTGGTCTCTTGCAAATTGTGGGCGTAGCAGAGCCCGCGAGGCCTCCCATTGCTTTCCGTCTGAAGAAAACTTTTGATGAGATCGGTTAGTCTATTGTCAACTGCTTAGTCGTTGCATCGACTCACAATACCATGTCCTAGCAAGGGCGCGAAGTTTTCGTTTCGAATATGCCCTAACCCAAAGTCCTTGAATTGGGTTGCTAGAATAGCTTGTATATTCTTAGGGTCTGTCGTGAAAATGCCACTTCTTCCAAATATAGTCGTATAGACAGTGGAAACGACTCTCCCGTGTTCACTTGACATTCCATCCATACGTGCCTTGACGTGCTCTGGTAGTTGGAATGCCTTGTCTGCTTTCATTAGCCCTCTTATGTGACCTAGGCCTATAGGATCCAATGTATTCAGTTTCGGAGGCATTTGGCAGCCAAGCTGCTTCTCTCGCGCACGGAAACGGCGTGCATTGTCGATGGTTCGAAAGATCCTGTATAGGATAAAAGCCGCAAATGACCAAAAAACTAGAAACAAGGAAGCCTGCATTCTAGAGAAAAGGAAAATGGAATGGAGCAAAAGGAGTACAAAATGCTAATTAGTTGTTCTTCCTCAGCTTGTAAACACTGCCAGGGGAACGGGTAGTTAGAGTTGCTTCTGCCTGCACGAGTAGAAATGATTATATATACGCCGTACATCTAAGGCACTACCTCATTCGGCAGATGCTTTTGGAATCAAACATCATACCCTATGCTCGGCATCCGTCTAACCCGACACAGGGGGACTTGCGAGGTGTTCCTTGGCTTTCGTATTTCCAAAGACTGGAGCACCAATCGAACGGAAAGGAATGCAAGTATTAGGCCACCACTGTTGCTGCCGCTGCAATTGCTTCGAGTGCATGGTGCTTGCTCAACGGCTTGATTTTCACATCTACTTCGTAATGTGACACCGTGGTGCAGTGCAGGACCAGGAGCTGTAACAGATGAATAATCAATCAATTCGTATGTGGAATATGCCTATAGAGCAGTCGGAGGGATGAATTAGGCCGACTGTATATTTGCGGGTTGGCGGGGGCCTGAAGTTCCGCGGCATGCCCCAGGTTGATTGAGATCCAGTATTGTTCCGATCAAAGCGGGGGTGCAGAAGAAGACAACGGCGTAGAGACTTCCCGAGCGCATTCTATTTCCCCAGGGAGGCTTCCAAGGTTGGGATCGGGAGTGTGCATCCTTTTTCACCCCCACCCAAATATGCAGTGGTATCACGTTCACCTATGCTTTTCCCAGCTGGTTTCGACAAGACTATCATCGGGCAGTGCAATGCGGTTCAGTGCCAGTGGTTGAGCAGCTTGAAACTTGCGTCGATGGTTACATGGAATGGTGAAGTCATGGAGGTTGCCGGATGGACCCGCTAGTTGAGAACCTGGCAGGACGCTCGGGGACGGTGGCAGTGCACGTCCCGCGTATACTATTTGATGGCAAACGTCTCTTTGTTTGGTGCAAAGGACGTGAATATGAATGTGTGTTATTTGTGGTGCAATGTGCTGTATAGATCAACAATCATACGCGTACCTGAGGAAGGTGAAGACAAGCTTCAGAGCAATGTGGCACAGCACTCGAGACTGGCGAGTAAGAGCGCCACGCGTCGCCAAGCTCCCAAGGTTGGCCTCACTTCCAACGTTCTGCTCGCGTGAGATTCTCGGCCTCTGAACACTCAGCTCAGCCTCTCCAATCCCAACCCTGAAACGCCCTCTCTGTATAGACATTGTGGCCACCCAAAAACAACACCCTCGCGTAAGCATTCAGTGTCATCCATTATTCATCCTATCGTAATCCAACCCGAGTCATAGAACCTATCCCACCACCCAAAACGCCCCTTGCCTGGTCCCTTGCCTGGTGTTGTGAAACTAACAAGACTAATCCATCTACGCCCTCAGATAGTCCTTGTTCTCAATAGTAACACTCTTTGTCTATTCCATCAGGGTTAGTCGTTGCATATATTATAAGCGGAGTGGAAGAGACTCACCATATGGTTGACTTTATACACACCGACCAGTCGAGAGGCTAGTTCGAACATGTTATTTCGAAGAGAAATAACAATAAACTGCGCGTTCTTCGTTCTCTCCTTGATGTAACTGGCAACGATCGAGACCTACATGAATCAAAGTCAGCTTGCTACCTCGTAAAAAGGTTTCCGGATAAGACTTACGTTTCGGAAATCCAAAGCAGCATCAATTTCATCCATGACGTACAATGGCGTTGGTTTGTAGTGATGCAGGGCAAAAACCAACGCTAAACTGCTAAGAGTCTTCTCTCCACCACTCAGATTCGAGATGTTCTTCCAGCTCTTCTTTGGCGGCATGACGCTGAACAAGATGCCTTCCGAGAAAGGATCCAATGAGTCAACGAGTTCCAGCTCTGCATTTCCACCCATGGTGATCATCTGATACATTTCTTTCAGGCGCAAAGAGATAGTGCTGAAACCCTCCATGAAGCCCTCGAGGCGAAGACGGCGAAGCTCGTCGCAACGCCGCTTAGCGGTATCTCGAGCTGCGACGGCCTCGGCAAGGTCGTGGCTACGAGCCGCGTGTTCTTCGACACGTTTCTTATATTCGGCGAGGACACTCAAGTCGACCCGAGTGTTCTCAATTTTGCCTTCTAAAGCATCGATTTCTTCGTGCAATGAGCCTTTCTCCATATCCTGTAATTCGTCTTTGGTGTATGTCGGCAAACCCTCCGACTCTTGCTCTTCGCCAAGATCGCTGTTCAAATTAGAAAATATTCATTTCAGGAAAAACTTTGTATAAACGCACCTGATGTTCTGATATGTGAGCTTGCTCAGCTTGTCTTGGAAATGTCGCTGCTTCTTCTGGTACTCGTTGAGACCCTTCTGGCCCTCCTCGAGTTTATTACGCATCTCTATTTCAACTGCTCGGGTTTCATTCAACTCTGCCGTCTTCTCATCAAGCTCAGCCTTCACGGCCTGGAGTTCTTCTTTACGAGCCTCGAGACCCTGTAGTAACGTAAGTATATAACCTCGGGGACACAGAACTTAGAGCTTACATCTTGGGCCTCTTCTGCTTGTCGCTTAGTCTCCGAGGAATCCTTGATCTGAGATCTCATATCCTCCTCAACCTTTTCTGCTTCATGTTCCAGGTTCTCTAGCTCATGAGCAGCTTCTTTCAAGGTCTTCTCGAATTTTGCTCGTTGTTTTTCTGCCTTGGCCTTGGCAACTTCTGCAGTGGATATTCCTTCGGACAGTGTGTCAATCTGTTCTTTCAGTCCATCAACCTTAGCTTTCTGACTTCGAAGTTTGACACCACCAATCTCCATGATCTTGTCCTGGAGTGCCTTAATTTCTTCTTCAATCCCAGCGGTTTCCGAATGAAGCTTTCGAACATCCTTCTCCATAGAGGAGATGCTCTTCTCTAGAGAAGACATCCGGCTCTTATCTGATTTGGAGGTCTGCTGCTCAGCACCCAGTTCCTTGATTCGGCGTTGGGAATCGATGATGTTCCGCTCGTAACTCTCGAGCTCCAAACCGAGTTTCTGAGCTTTCGTCTCGAGCTGGGGTATGGTCTCCTTTAGTTGCCGGAGATTTGTTTCCAAATCGCGCTGATGTTGTTGAAGTTCAGCATATGACTGTTCAAGAGCTTCTCGATCGGTTTCCAATTTAACCACTTGGTCTTTGGTAACATCGGCAGCCAATTTCGATGACATTCCCCCTTTAGCAACACGTGTTCCACCACCACTCATGGTTCCTGACTTATCAATCAATTGGCCATCCAAGGTGACTACCCTCCATCTCTTAGCGCCATATGCGATCCGGTTGGCTTGCTCGAGGTCCTTTGCAACAAGAGTATTTTGTAAAACGTTATAGAACGCTGGCTTGAATTTATCATGTTTCGGCTTGACGAGATCGAATAGCCTGGGTACGTTATCGGGTGTTTGGATCGGCGAGAGATCTCGTTGAGCAAGACGATCGAGGAGGATGAAGTTCGCTCGTCCGAGATTGTTCTTTCTAAGGTAGTCGATGCATTGCTGACCCACTTCTACCGAGTCCACAACAAGGTTATTCAACTGAGGACAGGCAGTGGAAATGGCGATGTCATATTTCTGGTCAATGGTACCAAGGTTCCCAAGGCGCCCATGGAAACCGTTAACTCTTCCAGACTCTTTTAACCTCATCAAACCAGTCAATACATCGCCTTGTGTTTTCGTAGCGGAAAGACTAGCACGAGCTTCGTCTGCTTTTTGTCTTGCTCCCGAGAGTTTGGATCGGATAGAAGGTTCCTTCTGTGCAATTTCTTCGATCTCCGCTTGAACCTTTTCTGCATCTTTCAGCACCTTCCGTCTTTGGGTCTTGCATTCATCGAGCTCTGCTGACTTTGCCACTTTTGCCTTTTCGATCCCAGCGATCTTCGCTTCAACCTCAGCTATTGCCACGGCTCCAGCATTGTCTTTTTCTTGGAGGATATCCAGCTCACTTTGTGCAACAGCGATAGCAGATTGTTTTTCATTTATTTTCGCTTTCCAAGGCTCGAGCGATGTCTGCTTTGCCGCGATCTGGTCAGAGAGGCCCTGAGTTTTCCCCGCCAAGGTCGCTCGAATGGCTTCAAGCTCCTTTTCCTCATGTTGCATGCTCTCTTCTAACTCAGCAATCTCAGCAGAGTGCCTTTCGATATCATCTATGCACTGCCTGGCATGTGTCTCTGATTCCGAAATGCTATGCTTGCTAGTTTCTTTCGTCTTTTCAAGCTTCTTTTGTTTATTGGCCAGGAACTTCTTCTTTTCTTCGAACTTGACAGTCTCCTTGTCAATCCTTGCCATTTCCTTGAGAACCGCTTGGGACTGCTTTTCGAGCTGCTCGTACTCCTTCATTCCTTTTTTATATTGTTTCTCCAGCTGTTTGATGCCTTCTTCGTTGCCTTGATGCTTCTGTAGCTCCTCCTCTAATTGAGCTTGCATCTGAGCAACGGCCTCATGGGCAACTTCAATGTGGTCGTTGCATTCTGAGATGCAAAGCTGGTATAATGCGGATTTTTTCATAGCCAATTCATTTTCGTCTCGAATGTATGCCAATGCCTTGTCCTTCTTGTCTTCCAAACCGCTCTTCTCCTTTTCGACGTGTTGAACTCTGTTGCTCTTCTCCAAGCATACTTCGTTCAGGGTCTCTGTTTCGGCGGCAGACTCCTCGATGGGCGTTTTATACTTTGAAGTCCCAATAATGTCTTCAAGGTACTCCAGCAATCCATCATCATGCTCATTGGCAGCTTTTGCTTTCATTTGAGCAATTGATTCGACTTCACCTTGAAGGATCAAAAAACGCTTGTGATCTAAATCGACCCCGCGGTCTCGTAACAGAGTTGTGACGACCGTGAAGTTAGACTCCTTTCCATTGATGTAATACTTGCTTGCATTGTTCTTGAATGCCCTTCTTGAGATGATCAATGTAGAATCGGGAATGACTTCTTGGCCTCCTCCAGGCAGGTCCTTGACCTCCTGGAAGTGTACTTCTACTTCACAGTAATCCAGGTTTGGGTATGCAGCCGAATTATGGATTAGAGCCGAGATTTTACCTTGTCGCATCTTGCTTGCACGGAATCCAAACACGAAAAGCAACGAGTCGATGACATTTGATTTTCCAGAACCGTTGGGGCCCACTACAGAAGAAAAGGATGCGTGAAAAGGTCCAACTTCTTGCCTTCCCGCATAACTCTTGAAATTTGTAAGAATTAGGTATGTAATCACGATCCGGGATGCGGGTGGTGCAGGCTCATGCAGCGTCGGCATAGCCGTTGCGCGAGTACGGACAAGGATGTCCATCGGCTTCTCCAGGGCCACATCGTGTACGTCCACAGCCGGTATAGCCTTTGTTTGTGATTGTGTCGCTGGTTGCGGTGATTGTGTCGTTGGCGGTTTCGGTGATAGCGTCGCTGGTTGTTTCGGTGATTGTGTCGCCGGTTGTGATTGTAGTTGTGTCTCTGTCTCTGCCTCTGTCTGTGGCTGTGACTGCTGCTGTTGCTGTGGCACAGGTGTCCGTTCAGTGACAGTAGATTCGGTGATATCTGCATGCGGCGTGCTCGGAACATTCGTAGGATCAGGAGTAGCTGAAGTTTTGGGTGTAAGTAGCGTGGAATTTTCTTCCTCGGCGGCCAAAGCCGCAGATATTCGTTCTTTCCTAGCAGCTCTCGCACTCTTTCGTTTTGCCGGCGATTTAGTCCTTGGGGCAGAAACTGGCTCGGCAGCTGCACCCGCTGGAGTAAAAAGCTCAGGAGGCTCTATGGACTCTGATGCCTTTGTCCGCCTTGTTCTTGTAGTGGTCCTGGGAGTGGCGGGCACATCGGCGGTCTTTCGTGGTCGGCCTCTTCGAACAGTTCTCGCTGGTGCCGGTGTGAATTCTTCTTCGCTCTCCTGTTTGACTTGCGACTCGTATTTCTCTTCATCGTCTGATTCATCGACAATTGGGGCTTTCCGTCGGGTCGCGGCGGCGCGTGTAGATTTTCGTGGAGATGCGCCAGACATTATGGAAGTGGTACTGATATCCTCGAGATCGAGTCCCGTATCTTCGTGGTGGTGTTTGGTGCAGGTCGCATCGGGCGGCTGGTGGGCTGCTGTCAGTCCCAACTTTAGGGCGAAGGGTTAACTCCGAAAACAAACAATGCGCACGGACCATGCTATTCACGCGCGATCACGCTTCTCACTCCTTCATCCTACCTCTATCATTCACTCTACGGGAATCTTGAGACTGGATAGCAATTATATCTACTCATGGATGGGAATTGTTTTGGTGGTAAGTTTAGACACTACCATAAACCTATACATACACTTCAAAGCCTTTACACCTTTTCGTCTTTTCCGCAGATGTACACAAACCGCTCAAAGTATAAGTACTGCTTTCTTTAAACCCAACTCCTCTATGAGCTCTTGATATCCGTCCACTCTTTTACATCTGCAAATGACATGACCTTTCCATCGGCACCAAATCTTCCCTGCGTATCCAACCAGTCTCTATCTACACTAATTTCTGGTCTCCATCTCAGCATTTTTCTCAGTTTCTCTTCCAATTTACCTTCTAGAAGTTCTGCCACCAAAATCCCAATTGCCGGACTTGTCATAAAGCCGTTTCCTGAGCCACCAACTGCTACCACCAGGCTTTTTAACTCTGGATGTCGGTCGATAAGGAAGATCCGGTCAACTGTATCCGCATCCCAGCATATGCGCGCAAAACTAAATTCACGCCTATCAAATTGAGGCATGGTCTCATGTATGAGCTGCTGGATTCGATGTGCTGACTCAATGGGGACTTGCTGGCGTGCAAATGGTACAGACCTCATCTCACCATCAACCTTGACAAAGTTGCAATAGCCTGGGTGTTCATCACAGAGCTTTATCTGATTCGATTTTGCATCAGGCTCAAAGAAGAAGCCTTTATCGTTACCGTATAGTATAGGGAGATCCTTGTAAAGTTTCGCTTCTCCAGCAGTGAGTGGGATATGTGCGAGAGTCCAAGCGGTCGGCCTCAGTTGCTTCTTGAAATCCAAAAGTAGATCACTACTGGCTCCAGCAGCGACTATAGTCTGTGATGCCACATGCTCAACCCCATCCACTGTTCGAGCACCTCGTATAGCATCGTTGGTGGAGGAGTATATTAAAGACATCACCTTTCCTGCTGGTGAATCAGTGACAAATTTAACCCCCAACCTGGTTGCTTCAGCATGCATAGCTTCAAGGGCACCACTCGCAAATACCCATCCTGCCCCGCCCTTCTTCCAGAAACCTCGCCAACCCGGGAAATCGCCTGTTAGAACACCTTGTGGCATAGTGGCTTGAAAATCCTCTTTGGTTTTAAGAGGAACGAGCGGAGCATGCTCGGTCTCTGCGTAATCGATCACGCGTTTATAAGCCTCGTCGCTGCAGGCCGCCATAATGAAGCCAGTAGGGTGATAGAAAGGTCTGAAAACAGCATCAGTCTTCCAAGCATCCATGGCGAGCTGATGGACACGGTTCCAGAAGTAGTCCTCATCTGTGTCGGTCTCAGATGGCTCATTTGCTGGGAAAGGTGTGTTTGTTAAATGATAGATCATTTAAATGAATGGGTATATAGAGCTCTGTACCCTCTTCTGCAATTTTATTCAGATCATTGCCTGCGGAAATGTCTGAGGGAATTGAGGACCCATCGAGAACTTTGACGTTCTGGTAGCCTCTTCGAGCTAAACTAAGAGCAATTGAACACCCCCATGTGCCGCCACCGATGATTAGGAAAGAGGAAGCCTGGCTTGAAGAATCCATCTTGTAGCTTATGTTCAATAATGGTCAACGAATTTGTTTTCGTATGACGGTATGTGTAGAGCAATTTTATTGATAGACTTAGATTTGCATGTTCTTAGTGTATGGCATATATGCACACTTGATAGATAGCGGAGTATCATGCATATGAACTGACTGACTGGAGTGGTGGGGCACAAGAATTGATTGGATGATGTCAGTTGTAAGCACAGACCAAGCGGGTGGATTTCCGAAAGTTCGAACTTCCAAACGTTCGAAGCTCTCCATCATGGGAACTTGCCCGTGAAACGGCAATCTCTATGGTCATTACCAGTCCTTTCCCGCAGATCATGTAATTAGGTTTATCGAGAATGCTATTCCCTTGTTCGTACGCCTTAGCGCGACCCAGCGCCATGATCCTGCGCAGGCTCTCGAGAATCCAACCTCGTTTGTATACAACCACCCGTTTTCTCAATGCTCCAACATCACGAAGGGTTCAACCTACAAAAGATGAACAAACAATATCTGAAAAGCTCACTGAGGAGGAGAAACCTAAAAGAAGAAGGAAATCAAAGACTGTGGACCCTCAGATCGAAGAAGTAGTAGAGCCCCAGGAACAGAAGACGCGAAAGAGGAGGAAACCTAAGGCCAAAGAGATGACCGTTGAAGGTACAGAACAGCCTATAGAGGAAATGACGCAAGCCCAGGTCGAAGAGATAATTGTAGAAGCGTCTGAAGTGAAAAGGCCAAAGAAGGGAAGGGCCTCGAAGCCCAAGGAACCTGATGTCGAAGACACAAAAGAGCCCAAGGAAAAAAAGACGCGGAAACGAAAGTCACCTAAAGTTGAGAAAGAAGCAGGAGCCCCCGAGCAGGAAAAGTATACGGCTCCGAGTCCTACGGATTCAAACCTTAGCGGACACCCACTTATAAAAAAAATTCTGAGATCATGGCCGAAAGCGGACATCGACAGACTGGAAATCTCAGAAAAATATCCTATAACATCTACTTTATACAAAACGCTCCTTTCAGCTGCCATACCCCATACCAAAACGCGTGAACCCAAGGCGCATACGCGGCATCAGATCGTAAATCCTCAGCTATGTGGTACGTTCTATCGCTTTGATGACATCCTTGGTACTTAGTACTTGACTAACTTATCATTCATAGATGATATTCTATCGCAAATTGGGTCGTCGCTAGAAAAGCATAAAGGCTGCGATATTCTAGACCTTAATCCTGGTATTGGTCTTTGGTCTGCGAAACTTCACGACTTTCTTCAGCCACGTAGCCACATTTTGTTGGAATCTCGCGTAGACATATTTGGAGAATATCTGAAACCACTCTTAGATAAACCAGGATATAAACTTGTCGAAGGGGACATTTCAGAATTTATAACAGTTGATAAACTAATAAAAGATGGATACTTTCCTGATCAGAAGCGCCTTGAGCCAGGTGATCCGCAATTACGCCAACCAAACCGAAGTCTCCTGGTCACTGGATCTCTTATATACGACCCCCCATTACCTGGTTTCGGTTTCAGCTCTCTGGTCCGCCAGCTGATATACAAATTCTGTAACTCATCCTGGTCAAATGATCTAGTCCACACTTTTGGTTCAGCCCGGATGCTATTCTGGACTCAAGAAGATGACGCCCAACCCATCATAACAAAGTCAATCAAAGAAATGGAAAGATTTGGAGGA
Organism: Rhytidhysteron rufulum CBS 306.38; assembly: GCA_000467735.1. Classification (NCBI taxonomy): domain Eukaryota; kingdom Fungi; phylum Ascomycota; class Dothideomycetes; order Hysteriales; family Hysteriaceae; genus Rhytidhysteron; species Rhytidhysteron rufulum. The sequence continues at coordinate 7,783 of AJFL01000576.1, read as the reverse complement.
ATGATCCAAAAAATATGCAATGCAACTCTGGTTGCAGACACTATTAAAGAGGACAAAGCGAAGACGACGCTCGTTTCACGGGATTTCCGTTATGAACTTGAAAGTAGCGCCAGAGTTGTGGCAGCGGTCAGAAAGTCTGGAAAGGTTCCTGCGCGTCATCGACGCAGCCCACGTTACATTCTCGGGGAAAGAGTCCTGGACAACAAGAAAAAGGGAACCAACCCTCTTGATACCAGTGAATCCTACGAATATCTCAAGAAAGCAGAACTCCAGGGAATTAACACAACGGGGCTCCTGACGGAGTTTGTCCGCCAAGCTATACGACTTGAACATCAGGTCATGAACGATCCTGATTCCCTCGAAGACCTAGACTCTGCCAAAAGACAAATGTGGCGATCTCGTGCGAATCTGAACTTACAACTCAAGTATCGGGCGCAACGGGCAGAAGCCGTTGCTATTGGAATGAAAATATACGATGCAGAATGCGCTGTAGCAGCCGCCGAAAATGAAGAGATAAAGGAAAAGGCTCAGAAGGAACTGGACGAACTGAATGCCGCGTATGGGGAAGCCAAGGCTTCGATGGGTGGACTCCACCAGGTTGCGATGGAAACGGAATTGGATGAGCTGCTTGCGTTGAGAGTACCGGCGGCTTCACCTCGTATTCCTTGGGATCGAAGACCATATGAACCATTACTAATTAAACCCGACGAGTTCTGGCCCAAAGTTAGGGCCTCGTTGATTGATCTCGAGCCAAAGCCTATTCCGGAGAACCAGACAACGCTTCATCTATCCACGTTCGAATTCATCCTCACCGCATGTTGCAGTGCTGCTAGCAGTCCGATTGCCGACGCTCTTGAGGGGATAGCTCCGGGTGCATCACAACTCGTGGACGAGGCTCCTTCACTCCGTGATCCTGCCAAAGGAGGGCGTCCAGATCTAAGCAAATTTAGGGCGAGGATGCTCACTACAGAGATGGTGGATGAACTTGTTCAAGCTTACATAGACTGGCCTTTCAAGCCCCCGTCTGCTTACAGGTCAAGCGGATCAATTGTGATTTAATATATAGACTGTGGTGGGAATGGCTGAGGTTTTCCGGTCAATGTCTTATTATATAATGTACAATATGTGTCTCAACACCTCAATCTTATCCTACATCTTCATTTCAAGACTATTCGTGACTGGACTGAAGCTTCTCTTTTTCCTTTTCAGATCTAATGATCCTCTTTTTGACCACTACCTCCACTCGCTTTACTTCTTCTTTGGTTTCTCTGCAGGCGCCGCCGCCTTCTTTGCCTTAGGCGCCTTCTCATCCTCTTTACCATACCCACTAATCAAATCAAGCAGCATATCCTGCTTCTCCACTCCATCAATCTGAGCATCCTGTAGCACAATAAAACGTTAGCATAAACCCATACAAACACCAATTCCCCAACCCCACCCGCCACACCATAAATAAACATAAACAAAGAAACCCCGCAAAAAACATACCTCCTCACCCCTCGCCTCCGCATCCCACCCCCGTCCAAACTTCTCCCTAAACGCCCTCAACTTCCCCGCCTCATCCTCCTCAACATTCAAAAGCTTCTGACTACTCGGATTCCACATCGCCGAATTCCGCTGATCCTTTGTGCTGCGATATACCGGCGCCGGGGAGGTTGTTCGGTGGACGAAGGCGGAGCCATCGGAGAGTGTGATTAGTTGGGTGAAGGTGTATGGACGCTGGGGTCGCGGGATGAAGGTCGCGTGGCGGATTTGTGTGGATACGTGGATGCGTGGGGCGATTGCGGCGCGGAGGGCGCGGAGGGCGCTGGGGGAGGGGATTGGGGTTGTCATTGCGTTGGTAGTGTGGGTGGTTGTGGTGGTGATGGGTGTGCTGGGGATTTTTTGAGGTGAGGTTGCGGGCGGAGATTTCCGCGGATTTTATTTTCTTGAGCTTCTCACAACGGTGAGGGACTGTAACTTTTCCACCGCAACTAATCTGATCGACGATATTTTCGAAAACACAGTATTTATTCTTCTTTTGCTTGGAAGGGATATGGATCGTGGGTAAAGTAGAGGAATTCATCGGTTTTCCTTATGACGTCCCGGCGACTGGCCCCCGGCCGCTTCTTCTCCACTTTCTATCAATGGAATCAATTAGCTGGTATGAGATCTTGGACGTTTATGATTTTTTACAATTTGATATGGTTCTAACATATCTATTTTACAGATAACGCGACCCATTGTCGGCATAGAATTCGCGTCTCTCCACCTAGCCATCCTCGCAACCCACCTCGGAGATTTCTTTCGGGATCACATACACAAGCACAGCAAGCAAGGGCAGCGATAAAGCCGGAGGAGAATGATAAAGCTGGATCTGTCAAACAGGATGCTACGGAAGTGGGCTATTCAACCAAGGGGCGTCAATCTGGTTCAGCTCTCCCCGAAGCCATGCGCGAGTTGATGCGCAATGTAGCGTATCCCGCCGTGGTCGTAACAACGGGATCCCAGCAGGCGGCTTCACAAGAACCGGTCTATCAAGCAATGACAGTCTCCTCCTTCAATACCGTATCTCTAAATCCCTTTCCCATAATCTCGATCAATATCCGGACGCCTTCGAGGACACTAGACGCCATCAAATCCAGCGGCCGCTTCCTCATCCACATACCGGCAGCCAACGGACACAGCCCTTCCATTGTAGACGCATTCTCTCGCAATGATGCTCAGAGTGCCTTTCAGAAAATAGGCCAATTCGGCGCGAAACTAGAACCCCGCCGATTACATGGTTCTAATATAGAACTCCCGTTAATCGACAGCGAGGATATGATGGCGGTCTTGACTTGTGAATTGATGAAGGACAAAGTCATCCCTATCAATGATCACGTAATTGTTGTTGCCAAAGTCCTGCAGATCGAGCCCGGACGAACTCCGATGCAGTCACCGAATGCCCTCTTATACATGAGGCGGAATTACAGGCAGATCGGACCGGCCTTGTTCCCGCATGTTGAAGGGGCGGAGCCGCGATCATTCGAGAGTAAATCAGTCGCGCCTCAACATGAAAAACCTCTTACGAATCCGCAGCCCACGAACGATAGTGGAAGAGCGGAATAGACGTTCCAGTATGAGCATGATTTTCAAGTTGGCAGAAATGTAAGATTTGTGTCGTAGAACACCTGTAACGATTTGGATTGTGTATGATTACAAAAGGAGCATCTGGTGTATTATATTAGACAGGATAACCTTGATGATATTAATTTTTTTTCATAAGATAATGCATGGCTTGACGTACCTCGTGTCTTCGCTGTAATCCATTTTCCAAACAATCCATGATTCCAATATGGCTTGGCTTGCATTTTGTAGGCCCGACTAATGAGCAAATGCCCTCTGTTATTCCCAGGATTGCGAATGATGTGTCTTAGCTTTCATCCATGATTTCGTCTTCTTTTGTCTCTTCTCTCGGCTTCTTCTCTACCAACTCCTCCAGTCTATCCTTCAGTCTACTCAGAATCTCAGCTTCCATTCCCACTCCGACATCGCCGCGTCCTGCCCTTGAATTCAACCAGCCGATATCCAGATTCCCCAATCCCGAATTGGTAACACTACTCTCCGGGTCTTTCGCAATGGCAATCTGCTGTCCAGGGCCTCCACCGCCGCCAAGAGCGGCACTCTGCTCAGCGGCCGTGAGATCGCGACCGGGCTTCGAAGGCTTGGCAGGTATTATTTTTGCGGCCTCGAGGGCGTCTACTTGAGCGAGGAGAAGGGACGAGATGTTCAAGGTTTGGCTGAAGAAGGTACGGGTTTGGGCTTGGAAAATTCGCTGACGCTTTTGGACGGAGTCGGGAGTGGAGAGATCATCGTCGGCGAGCTGAGGGGAGTTGGTTAGGGAGGATATGGCGGTAGAGGCAGCGCGGAGGATTTGGGGGATTTGCTCGTTGATGGTGGAGAGTTCTTTGATGCGCTCGGCGGGGGTTTTAGTGGGCTCGGAGGTGGTGTCGTTGGGCTGTTCAGCGGGATCTGCCATAGTGTAACAGATATCGCAGCGATAGTCGGAAGAGGGCAAAGAAGGCTGCAGGTGGAAGTAGACTGTAGATAGTGGCAGGTGTTGGTGAACAGCAATGGAAGGGCAATGGGAAGGCGCGTGGTGGGTACAAGGAGCTCACCCCACGTTAATCCATGCAGGGATCGCCAGGCTGGCGCGCGGCTTGGCATTGGGAGCTTTTGGACCTTCACTCATCTTTCATTGCTGCACCGCCAGTTCAACACTCTTCCCGCCTTCTCCCCCTCCCGTCCCGTTTTGTCGAACACCCGCCGAATACCGAACTCGTCTCATCGCAACTTGTATAATACCAGCTAAAAGTGTTACCGACTGACTAGGCTGCTTTGCCTCCTGCAAGAACGCGACGCACCCGCCCGTACCTACTTGGGATCAAGTGAAGTTGGGGAAGATACAAACATCGAAGTCCGATACGCGCGACTTTCACCATGTCAGGGCCTCCACCGGGGCCCGGTGGCCCTGGCTCGAGAGCTGTGAGCGTCAGTAATGGACCTCCCAGCGCAGGCATTGCTCCTCCACAACATCTACCGCCCCAGCAGGGCAGTGTCCCTCCGCCTGCAAATGCGCAAGGCGTGCAGTCACAGCAGAATTTAAATCAAATAGTAAGGCTTTCAGTTGTTGTCTCAGGTTACTGTGCTTGTTCTTGTTCTTGCTTCACTGCATGTTATGGGCGCCAAATCCAAATCCGATTTCCTCATCTCACCTTCACTGCCGACCGCAACTTTCACCTTCACCTACTCATGGAATTCTTAAATTTATGAACTTTTTCTCCACACTCCACCATCTCCTCTACACACCGCAACCTCCCGCTTGTTGTACCACCACCAGCGAACTCATTGGGTACTTGTCCGCTCCCACGCTCAGGATCTCCCTTTTACCAATCATACGCTGCGCCCATGACCTCCTTTCCAGTTGGTCCGCGATGCCGGACTCACCCATCTCTATACCCACCGTTTGCTCGGTTCCCTTCCATATCGCCTGCTCCAGGTGCGCCCGCTCGAGCAGAGAATCTTCAAATGACCAACGCCGAGAAACTTCACACAGTACACTCCCCGTTCTAATATCTATTTCGCGCTTCTCCTCAATGTCGCCTTCATCAATTTCTTGCTTCTCTTAACTTCATCGAACCACATTGCTAACTATCCTATAGGTCTTAGAATACCTGAGTAAAAAGGGCTATAATCGCACGGAGGCTATGCTCCGCAAGGAGTCCGCCCACCAAGATGCAGACGGTAGACCAATCGCTCAAAATTTCGAGGATTACGGTGGTGCAAAATATGCAAAAGCTTTTGGTAAGTGACCCAAGTATTCAGTCCAGGTTTGCAGCACTAACCTGGCATCAGAACTACTCAAGAGCTTCGCAGACGACAGTCTAGACGTATATAAGGTACGCCAAATCGACCCATTTTGTACCTGAGATGCTTACCATTTGCTCAGTCAGAGTTGAAACGGTTACTTTGGCCAGTATTTGTATACTCGTTCCTAGAGTTGGCAAGAGAATACTATACCAAAGAGTGTGAAGAATTCATGAATCGATTCAAAGACCTGTTCATCCGGGATCACGAAGTCGACGTTCGCGCCCTTGGTCCAATTCGATCGGCGCAACATCTAAAGGACAGTCATATCGCTAAAGTATATCTAGGAGCTAAATACCGGCTGACCTTGAGCAAAATGGGTTTCACCAACTTGATTCAATTCCTTGAATCGAAGGAAACCCAAGGAGGCACATTGATATCGCGCATTCTTCAACAATACGTCGAAGTCCGCGATCGGGCGCGCGCTGAGCTAGGTAATGACAGAAGCATCGCTGCGATTCTGGCACGAACCGGTACTGTCGAGGATATCCCGGATGAAGATGAGGGAATACCTGGCCACAACCCAGGCAGTGCCAACCTCGACCGCAATGCGCCCAACATTCTTGCAAAGCTTTCACTTGGCCCACTGCCGCCAGAACCCGACCTCCAGGAAGATGTCCGCGCTGCGTTACAAGACGAAGATGCGCGGAATCCTCCAAAAGCTGGCCAGAGCTCACTCATTGATGAGTATGAACAACGTATTAAACGCGAGCCAACAGATGACGCACCTACGCGGGAATCTATACCGTTACCACCATCTCTTGCACGAGATGTTGCTATGGAAGTACAGAAGATTGTTGAGCACCGAGACCGCTTCAAGTTCACTGGACGAACTGGTGGAGTGGGACCCGGCGTCAGCGTTACTATGTTTACATTCCACAACACATTTGATAGGTGAGTAGTATCATCGCCCTTGGCCTTTTGGGTTTTTATTAATTTGAACAACAGCGTCAACTGTATCGACTTCTCAGGTGACAACAGTCTTGTCGCTGCTGGCATGGCTGAATCCTACATTCGAGTCTGGTCTCTTGATGGAAAGGCTCTACCATCAGCGGTTCCAGAGAGTTCTCTGAATCCAACACCGCCCTCTTCTTCTCGCCGACTTATTGGCCACTCTGGGCCCATTTACGCAGTGTCTTTCTCGCCATCTACTGTCCAGGCCAACCCCTCTGGCCCGTCTACGAATTCACAATACCTCCTCTCCTGTTCAGCCGATAAGACAATTCGACTTTGGTCGTTAGAAACTTGGACATGCTTGGTCGCTTATCGAAGTCATGACAGTCCGGTATGGGATGTCCAATGGGGGCCACATGGACACTACTTCCTTACGGGCTCTAACGATCGTACTGCACGCCTATGGTCTACTGATCACATCGAGCCTCTTAGGATGTATGTCGGCCACGACAACGACGTTGATTGTGTAGCCTTCCACCCTAATAATCTATATATCTTCACCGGCTCATGCGACAAAACTGTCCGGATGTGGCATATTTCGACAGGAAATGCCCTTCGTATGTTCACTGGTCATACCGCCAACATCACTGCAATCTCGTGTTCTCCGGATGGCAAGACCCTTGCTAGCGCAGATGATGCAGGCTCTATCTTTCTTTGGGACCTTGAATCGGGACGTAGGAAAAAGAGAATGCGGGGCCACGGTAAAGGTGGCATCTGGTCTATGTCCTGGTCTGTTGAATCGACTATCATTGTATCCTCTGGTGCCGACGGGACAGTGCGAGTTTGGGATGCTTTGCAAGAGACGTCCGAATCGGTGTCGAGCAAGGCAGCAGCAGACGGTACCGGTTCAACGAAGATTGACGGGGCAGGCAAAGGTTCAAGTACTGCAACCGGTACAGGAACGAAGAAGGCGAACAAGGAGGTAGGCATTAGTGCTGATCAAATCAGCGCATTCCCCACCAAGAAAAGTCCAGTCTACAAGGTTGCATTTACGAGGATGAACTTGGTTCTTGCGGGTGGCGCATATTTGCCTTGATCCGATGTCTATATAGACACGATCATCTTGGAGTTCGGTTGGATAGGAGTCGGGGTTTGGTGTTTGCAGCAAGGTGTTTGTTCTCCTTGCACATATTCGTCAGAAATGTATATTCCCCGGACTCCTATAGATATCCTGGATGGACACGAATCGTCCACTTGTATGCTAAAGTTTTCATGCCCTTGGAATGGGTATTTATTGCATCTGGCAAATATGGGTTCTGGATCAACTTATGCGGTGGAATATCTTGATGTTACACATGTGAATGGCTTCAGCTGACAATGATGGTGCATTGAAAGAGTTGAAGGATGTTCTTGAGGAGTGTACCTAGAATGAAAACTGTAATTGTCTTTGGATATTGTCAACCTATAGATTAAATTTCGCAGTTACTAGGTAATCTGCTAT
>AJFL01000575.1:0-19123 GCA_000467735.1 Rhytidhysteron rufulum CBS 306.38 | reverse complement strand
TTCCATACTGCCGCCCTTAGTATAAGGAGGGGGGTGTACCCGAATACTTTTGAAAGACACCTCTGTAACCTTGATTGTGATTTTGGAATTTGAACGGGTACGGCGAAAACGTAGCTGTCCAACTCGGACCTGAGATAATGTCTATTGATTCGCGATATCTTTCGGTCTATTTGCGGCAGCCTTCATTACTATCAATACAGGATTCGTAGTCTCCTTTGTTTAATGAATCCCCGAAATTATTTTTGCCTGTGGCATTTTCGCTTCTGCTAGGGTTTGATCTTCGTACTGCGCTCCGATGAGTCTCGATTCCTTAGTCTCAGGATCGTGGAATTGGGAACACAACCTCTTTGGCTCCAGCGAAGAGCGTTTCGTTTCTAAAGCCATCCATATCGTCATTGTGGAGGAGGCCGAGTGGCTGGTTTCCGGAATGATCAAAGCGCGTCAAGTGGTTCTTTGGCGTAGGGTTTTGAGGCGACTCCGGTTATATCTCGACCTCACTTGTTTCTTCTTTGGTGCCGTATTCAATTATTTAATCGGGGAGTATATCGCATAGGCAGACTTTTCGAACTCGGGTGTCATTCATGAGTGTTCTGCAGGCGGAAGGTCATATAGCTCGTTCAATGATGACTCCGTCGTTGTAAATTTGGAATTGATTCATGTCTACAAGGTAAACCGATGGCCCTCATGAAAACACCCCCTCAAAATATGTTGGGTATGCATGAAAAAAAGGACTCCTTCAGACCCAAATGATTACAAGCTTAATGTCTAGGAATTGTATCCAAAGTCATAAAATCATCATTGGTTAGAGGAAGCGACGGAAAATCCTCAGCTCCAATACTCGATAAATCGGCAATCGTGATGTATTGAGACATGAAGTCGAAATTCTCCGAACCTGTCCATGGGATCTCTACAGGTGTGAGGCAACCCTGATGTACGGATTGGGAGGTGCCGATTTGTAGTGTATCTTTGGGAGACGGGGTTATGCCAGACGGAATATATCCATTCGAAGATGAGGGTGTTTCGTTTTGATGCGGTTGATGATGGGCGGATGATCCATGTGGTAAGGATTTCGACGTGATGCTAGCGCGAAATTTTTCAATGAGTTGAATTGCGTGATTCTTGAGAGATTTCGTTGACTCTGACGCACTAGTTATAAAAGTACAGTTGCCTCCAAAGTTTGACAATATGGATGCAGCGGTTTGCATCGACTTTAGAGCGGAAGGGGTATGAGGACAAACTGGGTTAATCAATGTGAAGCCAAGAATGCACAGCATTACATCCCATTGCATCCTGTATGCCTCATACCACCCATTCAAAATGTCGGTTTCGGAAGTTACCTGGTGCAAGACGGTCGTGAAGGCCATGGCGTGATTAAGACAAGAGGTAGCGTGGCTGTCAGCAAAGAGAGTTGTTGAATTTGAAACCCTGGGGAAGCCGTGAAAAGGTCGGAAGAGTATCATCATGGTATAGTGATATAACAAGACTAGGAGCACCTGCTGTCGCTGTAGCCAGAGTGGTTCGGAAAGGTTGGTGCGAAACGTAGTACGGTGCGTCGAGAAAGGATCTGAATCTGCCCGTGAGGGAAATCTTAAGGTCTTTGGTAGATTGTCCAGCCAATCTTGGATATTCTTTAGGTCGCTGTTTAGGAAAGAAGCTAATGTTTCTAGAGCCTTGCAATCGTCATACATGGTTCGGAGATCGCTTTGACTCAAGACCTCAGATTGTTTCTCTAAGAATGCAGTCTGAGTTGCGGACGACAGCATGAAGAGCTTGACGGATTCACTATGATAGTCCAGCGAACTAATATCGGCATATTGATTAAGTGATTCAGTGCCAGTTAGGAAGTCCGGTGTGAGATAATTATCCGGATATTCGCATGAGCAATTTGATAAGTCAATCATGGACGGCTGCCCGAGTTCAATGGAGAGTTGGCATTCAAGTTTGAATAGTGACCACCAAATTCTCCTGCGCAATGAGCAAAGATGCTGCGAAAGATGCTGCGGTGGACTGTGATGAAGCTCAAGAATGTGAGCAAGCCGTACAGCCGTAGTAAGCGTCATGTATGCGGTGTTCGTGAAAGATGCGTTGAGAAGGTATAATGTGCTAAGGATATAGCATTGTACAGTAGCTATAGTGGGTGTCTCGAGTTCGCTTGCTAGAGTTTTCTGACATCGTGAATAGAAGCCGTTTCCAGCGACGCTCGCATCATGATGACATAGCTCTCTATCGTCACACTTATCATCGCCTGCTAGAACGGCAGTGCCATATTGCATGCACACGGCAAGAGTAATATCGACCAAAGCCGACGGTGCTCGAAAGGGTTGAGGGTTATCCGACCAAAGAGACTCGTGAAGTTGGGTAAACTCATCCTCATCTTGGATCGGGAGGAGGCAATGATAGGACTGCCAGTACAGATAGAGGAATGCATCTTCGTGTGCTCGAGACAGCTGGGTGTTGGTATTGCCGGCAAGGCTCCTCTCAAGGTCTAAATTGGCTTCTTTTGGAGTTAAGTCCTCAGGGGAGAAGACTATTGTGGCTGCTGATTTTGGTTGCAGTTCACTTGGTTGGCCTGGCTGACCCAGCCGTTTGCTAAGATAGGACCCGAGACGAGAGCGATAATGTGACGAGGAGAAAGTAGCATGAGAGATGGCTCTCCTTACACACAGTCCTTTGGCTGGAGAATCCCCCCGGCGCCTTTTCCGACTCCCTTGTACTTCATGGACTGAGTTTGACGACGTGGAGATGGATGTTGGAGGGGTAGGGAGTCCATTCTCGGCTTCGGTCTCTTTGGCCTTGAGCTGTTCTTCGACTTCTTGCAAACGAGCCCTCAATCGATCAATCTCTTTTGCCGTTTGACTTTGAGTCCCATGGTTGGTGACATTGCTGCAAGACTGGCCCCGAGTCCTACAATTGCGGCAAGGCGGGCGTTCATCACATTTTGCACGGTTTAGGCGACACCAATCGCAAGCTTTAGAAACTTGGACGCGCTTTGGACGGGGTTTTGGTGGAGCAGCGCTTTCAGGGGCGGTGCTGAATGTGGTGAACATGCCCGGGGGTGAATGGGAGAGACCGGAGATGAAGTTGGGATGGATGAATGAACGATGAAGTGGGTGGGATGGAAGATGCACATGCGGTCTTGGTATTACTAAGCAGCTAGGAAACCACCAAACTGCCAAGACACCGCCCTACCGTATCCTACCTTTCACAACCTCCTTCGCATCACCTCTCATTCTGTGAACGTCAATCAACATTATTATCCTTACTTATGGAATATGTCAACATACTCCACAGCGTACAGAAAGCCAAAAAGAGACATCGGTGAAGCTGATTACTCAACAGCTGAACTAGGTAGGATAAGCGCTGCCTCTTTCAGCCTCGGAGTTGCATTTAGCGTGTGCAAAAGGAGGATGAAAGGACGTCGAAGAACACCAGACTTTTAAGTCGCGTACGACACTGTGATGATGGCATGTGAGCTTGGTATACAATACTGAATTTCATACAGTAATCGACCGTGTTTATCCCTAGCAGTAGACAAGTCAGCTTCTAACTCTAGGCTGTGGCTGTCACCGTGGACACTAACGCATACGCTAACTGGGGTCCCAAAGGAGAACTCCAAGAAAGACCGCATTTGGAATGGAGTTCGCTTCACTTCACCTCGACATCTGCTCTACGCAGCATACGCCATCGTTGAATACCCATAGGGTCACCAATGTCACGATTTATCATCATGCGAACTGACCTCTCCCCTCCCTTTAAAATGAAGAAAGCTGCTCCTCTCCATCTCCAAGATCAATCGGATCAAGGACCTCCGAGGCTGTCCCCGTGTACTACAAGTGGACTTTCTTCGACCAATATCACGACCTCTGTCACTCTTTCTCCAGTCGCTGATGGATTCTCAACTGCCGGATGCTTCCGGAGATGCTTCCAAAGGATATAATTCAGAAGACGGCCTTAGTATAGAAGGGGCATGTTCCAAATCTCCTCCGATGGCCCATGAGCAAAGCCATATATCCCAACTCATCACGGAGTACCTGGGTAAGCGAATCACGGAAGTTCAAAGGAGGTCAGGGGTTATCTTCGATAATGTGTGCGTCGAAGGCGCAGGTACTGGGGTATGACGTTTTCTAATATCTAGCTGGATTCCCTCTGCTAACATCTGCTATAGTCAAAAGCAGCTCCTACGGTCGGTTCTTCTGCGAAATCCATTTTCGGACTTTTAAGCCCAATCCTCAATCGGTTTGAGAAAGAATCATCTAGGCTTATTCTGCGGGATTTCTCTGGTGCTTTGCATTCCGGGGAGATGTTACTCGTGATCGGCAAACCTGGGAGCGGATGCACGACTTTCCTAAAGATGCTAGCAAACATGAAAGAGGAATATAGGAACTTCAGAGGCGATATTTCCATGGGCGGTGAATCTATGGATAGCGTGGTTTCCGAAAGCCCACAAGATGTGGTCTTTTGTGGTAAGTTCCCCCCGGCCCCATATGCCAAGATCCTTTCTTACAAACACCTACAGCCGAAGATGACGAACACTTTCCGACGTTGACTGTAAGGGAGACGTTGAGCTTTGCTCTTCGCTCCAGATGCAGCATCTCCACCTCAAAATCTACGGTGAATGAACTCGTCACTCTCCTCGCGAAACTTGTCGGGTTACATCATGTGCTAGATACGAAGGTTGGAAACGAGTACATTCGGGGTGTTAGTGGTGGTGAGAGGCGCCGAGTGAGTCTTGCAGAAGCTCTCGCAAGCTCCGCCAGGTAATATATAGTAATTGCTACTATTGAAGGATTTATCTAACATGGCTATAGGCTTGTATGTCTCGACAACCCCACGAAAGGCCTGGATTCATCAACCACCTCGGAGTTCATCGAAATGATGCGCGAGTGGACGACGCAAAGTCAGTGCGCGACTGCGATGAGCATTTACCAAGGAAGCAACTTAATAGTGCCTCTTTTCGATAAAGTCGTCGTCATCAATTCTGGACGACAGGTGTTCTACGGTAAAATCGCGGATGCGGAAGCCTACTTTCACAATCTGGGCTTTGAACGGCCCCCCACGACCACAATCACCGATTTCTTGAATTCCATGTCGGCCGATCCTGAGGTTCGCTCGGTCATTGAGGGGCGTGAGCGACAGGTACCTGTCACTCCTCATGATTTTGAGCAATCATTTCGATCGAGTTCGTATCAAGCACAACTAGATGCGGAGGTGGAGCAAGCAAAGCAGCTGCCAAAGGACCCTATCATCAAAAAGGGTTCCTTCGCCTTGCCTTTCTACTCCCAGATACTCCTTTGCATATACCGTCAATTCCGTATCTTCCTAACCGACTACAGCATATGGAGTGTGGAGCCCATATGCATCATCGTCCAAAGTTTGATGCTTGGGACGCTTTTCCGAAATCAGCAACGAGAGACGAAATCGTTCTTCATACTTGCATCAGCTTTATTCTTCGCAGTACTCGTCCCCAGTCTACAAGCTATGAGTGAATTTGGTAACACTTTCTCTCAGAGATCACTCGTACTCAAGCAGAAGAGATACCGTCTATACCGACCCTCGGCGTATGCACTTGCTCTCGTTGTCACTGATGCAGTTTGGAAGATTGTTGCAATCACCTACAACATTCCACTCTACTTTCTTACCGGATTCCAAGCGACAGCTAGCAACTTTTTCACTTGGTTCTTCATTCTATATATGCTGCACATTACACTCTCGATGTTCTTCAGGAGTGTGGCAGTCTTCTCCCCCAATATCAAGATTGCAATTCTTCCGGTGGGGATTTTCTTCAACATGTATGTTTGCTACACTGGGCTTTACATACCTCCTCCCGAAATGCAGGTTTGGCTGGGTTGGCTTAGGTACACTAGCGTAAGTCTTTCACTCTCCGTCTGCTTTTCTGATTATTGATCAAACCCAGCCTATGTATTACGCCTTTGAATCCACCATGATCAACGAATTTGCAAATTTGAATTACACGTGTAGCTCCGCCGACCTAGCGCCATCGGGTTCTGGTTACTCGAGCATTGCGAATCAGGTGTGCGCCGTCGCTGGATCTGTGCCGGGCGAAAGGATTGTTTTAGGGATGTCGTATCTTGAAGCTCAGTACGGGTTTCGAAAGCAGCATCTCTGGAGAAACGTTGGTATTAATGCGGCATTATTTTTGGCGTTTGCCCTCTTATCCGCGTGAGTGACCTCAGGTATACATTTCGTTTCCGTAAATATTGACCAGACTTGCACATTTAGGATCGGTATGGAATTACTCAAGTCACCCGCTGGTCGATTGGCAACTGTATTCTTCAAAGCCAAACCATCAGACTTCTCAAGTGCCTCAGAGCCCGATTCCGATACTGAGAAGGGAGGAATCGACGATGCTACACCTCCAACATCCCACCAAGTCAGCCACATATCACGTCAGTCTCATCCTGCAGTAAGAGAAGAGCATACATACGCTTGGAGCAATATTTGTTTAGACATAAAGACCAAAGATGGTGACAAGAGACTTCTTGATAACCTTAGTGGCTGGGTAAGGAGTGGGCAGATGAAATGCTTGATGGGTGTATCGGGAGCTGGAAAAACAACGCTTTTGAACACCTTGGCTGGTCGCTTATCAGTCGGTGTCCTTACTGGTGATCTGGTACTCAACGGAAAAGAATTACCAAAGTCCTTCAGCCGATACATGGGGTATGTGCAGCAAGACGATGTTCACCTGCCGACCCAAACGATCCGAGAAGCCTTCCAAATCACGGCGAAACTACGAGGTCCAAAAGACGTCCCGGTTTCCCAGAAAGATGAATATGTCGAAACCGTAATCGAATGGTTGGACATGCAAGACATCGCAGATGCTCTCATTGGTGTTCCTGGAGCGGGCCTCAATCTCGAACAACGGAAGCGCGTCACCATCGGAGTAGAGCTTGCAGCAAAGCCCCAAATCCTATTCCTTGATGAGCCCACCTCTGGTCTGGATGGACAATCCGCCGTGGCAATAATCCACCTTTTGCGCAAACTTGCAAATTCTGGACAGGCAATCCTTTGCACTATCCATCAACCAGCCGCAGAACTTATTGGATCTTTCGATGAGCTCTATCTATTGGCTCGTGGTGGGAAGCTCGTCTACGATGGACCGCTTGGCCATGGCTGCGAAGACGCCATTCGATATTTCGAGCAACATGCCAGGGCATATGATAAAGGCGAGAATCCAGCGGAGTATTTCTTGGACGTCATCGGAGCGGGATCAAGAAAAGAGAACGTCAGTGATTGGCCTACCATCTGGAGCACCAGTGACCTCAGCAAGAACCGAACAGCAACTCGATCCCAGGCTACACTTTCACTTTCAAATGGCAAAATGGGATTCCAAAGTAGTAAGGACCTCTTTGCGTCCCCCTTCTATGTCCAATTCGCCGTTGTTTTTAAGCGAACCTGGCTTTACTACTGGCGTGAACCTGACTACGCCACCTCCAAACTCTGGATGCACGTAGCAAATGCCCTCCTCAATTCCCTCACCTTCCTTAATTCCCCCAATACCCCTGCAGGCGCAAATAATCGCATCTTCTCCGCCTTCGTGTCCCTTATCATCGGTCCCCCGACTGGCTTGCAAGTCCAGCCACGTTTCTTCGCCCTGCGCGAAATTTTCGTACACCGTGAGCAAGCAAGCCTAACCTACCACTGGCTCGCCTTCGTCTTGTCTGCCATTCTGGTCGAATTACCGTACGCATTCATCGCCGCACTCGTTTACTGGCTTTTATGGTACTTCCCAGTCGGATATGATTCAGCACGTGCGGGATACAGCTTCCTAATGTACGAGCTCTTCGCGATATTCGCAACAAGTCTAGGACAACTTTGCGCAGCTGTCTTCCCAGACATGAACTCCATGTTCGCTGCGAATGGCTTCTTCTTCATGTTTTGCAATACTTTCGCTGGTACCTTGTCTCCGAAGCCAGTCACACCCAGTGGATGGAAATGGTATTATAATGTCTCACCGTTGTATTATTTCAGCGAAGGTATAACCACGAATGCACTGGAAGGCCTCCCAATGCAATGCGATGCGACCGAATCATCAACTTTTGAGCCCCCCAGTGGTATGGCATGTGGGCGGTATGCAGCAAGCTTTTTGGAATCGGCTACGGGGTATCTCCTGAATCCGGACAGCATGTCTGGATGTCAGTATTGCAGATATCGCGATGGCCAGTCTTATGTAAGTCATCTGAATGATGAATGAATTGGATTAAATGGCTGATTTATGACATAGTATACGCAATATGGTTACAGTTTCGCGAATAGGTACAAGGACATCGGGATCTTTATCGGGTTCATTGCCTTCAATTACTCCGCGATTATAGCTTTGATCTACCTTACCAAAGTTAAGAGTTGGCGCCGTCGTTGAAGTTGCTTGTAGGTATTTCGGTGCGTAAATTCGATCGGAAGAAAAAGCAAAGGTGGATATTCCCACTAGAAGGACATTGCATGGGAGGCCAGATGGGTGTGGATGGCGTAGGCTCGAATTGGACATCCTCTCACTGAATCAATTAGAGAGTTAATAGAATGTATAACCTAATAGAGTTGTGTTAATTTAATTAGATATAGATAGGCGCGAATATACTATCACAGAATGGAAAAGGGGAGTGTCCATGATGGCACACGAATTTCTATCTAGCTGTCTATTTTTGGAATACTCAACCCCCTAAATGTGAATAAGCCTCTAGTGGAAGGCAGAAGATACGGAGCTATATCTAGGTCCTGCCACCGCGCATTGAAGAAGGCAACCCACTACCATACGCCGAATCATCATGACCAACCTCAAGCCAACACACTCTGCCCACCATCCGTCGTCAATCGGTTTCTGGATTTGAACTTCACATGTCCATCCACCATTTTCATCAGTCTCCCTTGCTCATCGAAGCCGATCGCCGCTAACGGGCAGAAGAGCAAGCTCTCACCCAAGTTCAGGTTAACAATGTCCCGGAAGAGCGCCGAGTCATTCAATTTTTGGTTTTTCTTCCCTTCTCCGACATCTCCAGTGCCCTCCGTTGCCAACGATGCAAGATATATCCCAGCAATATGCTGCTTTAGCACGGCAAACCATGCAGGGCTGGTGCATCGATGAACCATAGTCATGGTACATAGATCAAGCAGCTTAGTATTGATACTTGGTTCCTGTGTCGCGATGACTACTCTAGTACCTACATGACGCTGCTCCCTGATGGTCGTCAACAACTTATGAGTAAAGGTCTTGGTCGCAGCGCTCTCCTCTTCCGCCATATAATTATGCGCTTCATCCAACGCCACAATCTTACCAGCCTGAGTCTGCGTAATGAAAACCGACAGACAGATATTGAAAAGTGTGCAAGCCGAATCCGAATCGATCGTGGGATCCGTTAGATCGATGATGGTGAGGTGACCCGGTTGACCTCGAAGAAAATCGCGATCGTTATTCGTCATCAATTTATCGTTCCTCTTCATGAAGCTTTCCATGATCTCTAGACGCATCTTGAGGGGTCCAGATTGTCGATCTAGGAAGGCTACATTTTCGAGCTCTTGGGTGAACGTTTGGTAGTCGAAGTCTTTTCGGCCTTGGGATTGAATTGCCATTTGTCGGAGGATTTTCATGGCCATCTATTCTATGTGAGTGGATTTGGAATCATTGGGGTTGAGACGTGTCGTTGCTTACTTGCATGTAGAGTGGAAGATCACCATCCTTGCCGACCGCCATGAGTGTCTTCACACGCTCTGTGTCAAGGTGTCGTGGCAAAAGGTAAAGTTGCTCCACCGTGATGTTCTGCCGTAGTCCTAGGTTGAGCTTCATGTACTTATCTCGCATCCTTCCGAAGTTACTAGGTGATACGAGAACGGTGGTTGGGATTTCAGAAGACAAGTATGCCGCCTCACATACTCCGCTTCCCTGGCAGTTGTCGTAGTAGAACACCAAACCAGCCAGGGGATGTGGATTCCGACCGATGGCTGGCTTTTGGAGTAGGCAATTCTCTAACATGCACGAGAGGGTATGTGACTTTCCGGATCCTTGAGAACCACATAGAAAGGCAGACCATGGGGTGTTCGTGTTCAGAAGGACTGGTAATGGAGCCGATTCAGTAGTGAGTGAACCATCCTGAGTTAGGGTTGATACATTGTAGTCTTCACTGCTTGATGGTGGCTCTCCCTCCGCAGAATTTGTTTTCGTAGATGAAGGTTCATGTCCAAGGACAGCATATTGGGAAAAGCTAGAGTCAAGCTGCTCTTTAACCTTCCACCAGATGAGAGGTGTCATGCGTAAGTCATCCACGACATTCTGCAAGCTAGTCCCATTGCTCTGGTCATTGTCCTGCTGGATAGAAAGTTGCGCTTGGTATCGTGCCAGCTCCTGGTCGTGTTGAGCTTGGGAGTCCATGGTGTTGAGAATACGGAATTGATCTCGTGTGGGCGTGCATCGCAAGTTGGAAGTGGTTGGCGATGTTATATATGCAACGATAGAGACAAGTTTGATGAGTAATGGTTTGATGGTGAGTTTGTAGACATGTTTGCGATTCACTGAAAACCTTTTGGTGCATCTAGAAGAGTAGCTCATGGCGACCGATTTTGGAACTGTTTGTCAAAGTATGAAGTTTGCTGGAATATTTGTAAGTTCCTCCTATTCCCTTTTCCGATACACAGGGCTTCGAATTCCAGCTTATTCTCTTGGTGCCTGGAGATATTCTCCTTTCACTCTGCCTATAGTTTAGTACGTCACGTGTGTAGAATGAGGACCGGAGAGTTAGAGTAAGGTAGTTTGGTTGACAGCGGAAGAAGACTGCTATAATTATCGCACTATGTGGTGGGCTGAAATGACCTTATCCTAACATCGTACTTTCGTTACCAACCAGCGGCGTTAGGGAAGCGCTCTTCAGCATATAACTAGTCGGCCGACTAGGGCTGACGCGGGCATGGAGTGGTGCTCTTGGCTCCACTCGGCAACACCGACGACGCGCAACTCTCATCAACAGCGATATAGAGTGACGGATGATAGTCGGTCCGGGAGCTCACCGAGCATCCGGAAGCAGGCGCAGCAATGCATGTTAGCGGCACAGCACATTCAGCTCTCCAGGTATTACTACCTCGCTCTCCGCTACCTCGAGAGTCTATCTATCTACTACTTACATCGCCTCTCACTTCTTTTCCCTCCATTTCCATCACATCCATATATCCAGAAACCCATTTACATATCATGTTCTGCAATCACAAATCGGTCCCATTCAAGCCAGAAACCGACATCCCATCCCTCGAAGGCAAAGTGATCCTTGTAACCGGTGGAAACGGCGGCCTAGGAAAGCAAAGTGTCCTTGAATATGCGAAACACAGCCCTAAAAGAATTTACCTCACGGCGCGCAACCTCGAAAAAGCCAAAGAAGCGGCCGAAGAGATCAAGAAAGAGGTTCCAAATGCACCCATCAAGCTGCTCGAACTAGATGTCTCTTCTCTCGAATCAGTCAAGAAAGCAGCCGCTACCTTCAAAGCCGAATCAGACCGTCTTGACATCCTCATGTGTAATGCGGGTATCATGGCTACTCCCCCTGGTCTCACTGTAGATGGCTACGAACTCCAATGGGGCACGAATTATCTCGGCCACGCGCTTCTAGCTAAACTCCTTGTTCCAACCTTGGAACACACCGCCACCCTCCCCAATACCGACGTCAGGATCGTGATGGTATCATCGCATGGTCATACATACGTACCGAAAGATGGAATCGTGTTCGATTCGCTAAAAACGGATGGAGAGTCTCTTGGGGGATTTGAACGCTATGGTCAAAGCAAGCTGGCAATGCTTTTATGGACGAGAAAAGTGGCAAAGCTTTACCCACAGTTTACGGTGGCTTCTATCCATCCAGGCGTTGTCGGGACAAACTTGATGAAGGGTGCGACGGGATCGAACTTTCTGGTAACGTTTGTGGGGAAGTTCGCCCACAAGATTGTCACTCCGATACATGAAGGGGTTAAGAATCAGCTTTGGGCAAGTGTAGGGAAGGGGGTTAAGAGTGGTGAGTACTATGAGCCAGTGGGGGTTGGAGGATTGGCTACGGAGCTGGGGAAGGATGATGAATTGGCGGAGAAGGTATGGATTTATACCGAAAAAGAACTTCAACTACATGTGGCTTAGCTTTTGGTTTTGTTTTCACTTCCCTTAGGGACATGATCATATTTTCCATCCATTTCCCCCAAATTTAAGGCCGTATAGATGTACCATTCAATTGACATGTGTTTCCAAGCTAACATTTCTCCCTGCATATATTTGTGAAGAGGTGATCGTTGCAAGACTTCCCAGGCTATTCTCATGTCCTCGGTGCAGTTGCATATTTCTCTTCGTTTCGTGAGAGCGGATATCGCGGTCTTCGTCCATACAGCATCCACCAGATGGTGACTGCGTGAACGAGAGATATTACCACCAAAGGTATCATGAGCCATCTACCCGCTTGCTAAGTGCGCCACTCATAGTCAGAGGCTGTCACGTGAGGAGAAAAGTTTCCAACGTACCACAATCCGGCAATACCTCTGAGCCCAGCCCTTCTCCTCATATCTGAATACGCCATGTAATGTGCAGCTCCAAGCTTCACGAGTGAAGGATTGTGAATAGAAATCATCAGTGTAGTGCCAAACCTCGTTCTGGCCTTGCTTTACAAGAGCGTAGATCAGGAGTGTAATCTAAACCAGCACGTTCACAAAGGCTACACTGCCGCAAAGGAGGCCAGAGCGCCTTTTAAATTGCTTCTGCTACCGTTAACTTAACTTCATTTTGTTGAGAGGGATCAAAAATTATCTTATGATCGTGCCCAGATACCCAAAGTATCAGTGTCCAATAAAGACCAAGCACCCCAGTAACGATAGCCAACGCCCCTGCGACTACGATAACGTTCGTGCGCCCTTTAATTATGTGAACTGGCTTCATTACAACTCCGAGGACTAAGTCGATCGGGAGATAATGACCAGGCCATGCCGTGTTCTTTGAAATGTTCAGGATTCCAACCTCTACCGCCCCGAAGATAAGGACGAGAAAGGAAATGACACCAATGAAAATATTTGGAGTGAGTAGAGAGATCCATGGTGGATCGAGCTTAGTAGTAGGAAAGGGGATTGAGAAGGGATATTTAGAGGAGTGAGAACAGTGGAAGCTAGTTCTGCTGCCTACATGCATAGGAGACCTTATTTATAATATTCTTCCTTTAACGTGTAAACCTATTTTTCATAGTCAGCTAGCGCAAAATCCAACTCTACGCCGCACAGGGTTATCAACCCCAGGCAACAGTGGTGTCTCGTATGCTGTTGGTTCTATTATTAGAAGACAGAACAGGCATTCGTTGGCCATCTGCAAGGAAGATTTGCAATACTTCTAGAATTAGAGGCCAGCGCTGCTGAGCCAAGCAATGGAGTAGTTAAGGTGCATCCAAAATGCCCTTGAAGTTACATGATCAAACCATGATATATCTTATGACAAGTAATTCCAGTATAACTGCGTAGTAATAATTCATGTAATGTATGTAGCGTGAGTCATTTGAGTCCTTTTGGATCACAAAACAAATGTAGCATAAATCAAAATAGGTTATTGGTATATGCGATGATAGATGATTAAAAGATATAGTCGGATGATATAAACCCGTCTGTACTTCAATGATGATCTCATCTCTGAAATGAATCCCTTGCAAGGACATTATGTGAAAGACATTTCCGCCATATCACAACAGCCTGCACGAAAGCTCTGTGAGTCTACTACATCAAGGGGCTTAGATTTTGTCTCGACTGATGATAGATATGGATACTCATATATTATATCTATTGTGTAGTCCGATGTCTTAAAACAGCTGTTTTAATATGGACATGAAGAAAATGCAGCTTTGGAAGAGATCTGCGGCACGTTTTTCTTTTATTGCCCCTGAAGTGAAGTGGTATACGAAGATTGAGCACTGGGATTAACTCTGCAGATTGATACATGGTCAGGTGACTGGGCGTTATATACTGTGGTTGGTAGAATTAGGTAATGGAACAGCATTACATAACTCAGGTAGATATTGCGTATCGTCTGCACGGGCGAAGTGGTGAAGTGCAAGGATGACAACCGGATTTCTAACGTCCATCATCCTTCGTTCTAGAAACTAGACATGGATGCAGTACATTCAATCACACCAACCAGAAGAGTCTTGTCAGATGCTCAACGTTACAAAGGACTTCAGCGTTGCATTCCTTATACTTCCTTTTCAGCTAATCCACATCTCTTCATCATTTCATACCTGGAAAATATGGAAAAATTTCATAGTAGACCGAAGAAATTCACGATGGACATGTTCCCGGTTATCAGCCCCACAAATCCCGCAGACGCCATGAAGTGGTCCATCCACTTCGAATCCTCCACATTCACCTTTTTCTACTTTGGTCATTAAGTTTGACCAAATCCTTCCGCGAATTTCGCCAATGATACATACGTTTATAAATCTAACACCTCTTAACATGCGATTCTTCGAACATACGGAGTACGTCCATCAGAAAAGTTGAAACTTGTCTTCATGCATACTTTACGCGGTGGAGGTTATGCTCGATTGGTAATGGAACGAGCAACTGATTTCATGGGGGTCGAGAAATAGTGTGTAGATGGATTGAAATCACGTGTTCTGAATTCCGCGGCCTGGGAAAGGCGCAGATTCCGGGTCTAAATTAGGAGCTCGAGCTAATCCACCATAGCACCAAGCGGGTAGTCAAAGATCAGGAGACACGATCGCTAAAAATCACTCAGCTTGCAATATGGAATTTCGCAACGATTAATCTTCAGCTTGTATATATCATGTTTGATTACTAACAGGCCGTCAGCAATAGGAGAATCATTCACTGCGGAAGTGTGATCGTCTTCGTAGTGTATTTCAGCATTCAGCTACCGTCGACCCCTGCTAGCTTTATCCGGTTCTTCTTAGCAATACGGTTATACCATATGTTTGATTGGTGGGGTCGTGACCAGGGGGGAACGAGGGGTCCATTATATACCCCTCCGCCACTATTTTATGTTTCCGAGATTTCCTTATGTTCTCGACTAAACCTCAGTCCTCAAACCTTAATCTTTCCTCGACTTCTCTGCCAGAGTCTCAATATGGTAGCAGGAGCTCTATTCGACACTGAGGTCAAGCCCACAGTGGCTGCCGCGGCCTTGTTTGGTCTAACTATTCATATTTTCATTTGCAATGTTGAGTTCGAGAGGCTTGTGGGCCATTTCATCGCTGCCTTCGTAGTTGCATTGTTCAGTTTGGTCTGTATCAATGTAAATCTTGGGTACACTGTACTTGGAGCGTGTGCAAAAGCCGCCCTTTTCGGAGTCGCATTCAATGCCAGTCTTTTCACCAGCATCGCCATTTATCGAGTTTTCTTCCATCGCTGCCGCAAATTTCCAGGGCCATTCTGGGCTAAAGTCTCACGCTTCTACGCTACTTTCCTAGCAGCACGAAAAGTAGAATATTACAAAGACATTGCCAAGATGCACGAGCAATACGGTGACTTCGTTCGAACTGGTCAGTCAGAAGAATCATTGAAAAGCCAATGATGCCCTAACATATGAAAAAGGCCCCCGTGAGATCTCCATCGCACGCAAGTCGGCAATCCCGCTCCTATATGGTCCTCACTCAAAATGCATCAAGTCGACCTTTTATGATCAGGCCGGAACCAACCAAGACAAATGCTCAATTAATATGACCAGAGACGAGCATAGCTTTCGTCATCGACGTAGAGCATGGGATAAAGGGTTTTCTATCAAAGGTATGCTCCTAACAACGTGGAATGAATGCGGCTTAATCAGTTATAGCTTTGTCAACGTATGAACCTCGCGTAAATACCAAGGCCGATCTCTTCATTTCAAAACTCAAAGAAACTGCTGGTAAACCCCTGGACGCCACTGCATGGACTATGC
Organism: Rhytidhysteron rufulum CBS 306.38; assembly: GCA_000467735.1. Classification (NCBI taxonomy): domain Eukaryota; kingdom Fungi; phylum Ascomycota; class Dothideomycetes; order Hysteriales; family Hysteriaceae; genus Rhytidhysteron; species Rhytidhysteron rufulum. The sequence goes on along the minus strand of AJFL01000575.1, from coordinate 3,222 downwards.
ACTTCTCCTTTGATGTTATGGGAGAGATTGGTTTCAGCAAGGATTTCAACAACTTGGCTTCTGGAGTCGAGCATGCAGCTATCCATGTTGTACATGAGCATATGATTTTCTTGGGTATACTATCTACAGTTCCTTGGCTTTTGAACCTATTATCATGCATTCCTGGAGCGGCTGCTGCATACGAGCACTTCTTCAACTTCTGTAATACAGAATTAGATGAGAAAGAAAAGGTAATACAATTTCCTTTATTTACATGTTAGTCGAATAGATGGGTCTAATCATTTATCTAGAGCTACGACAAGGAAAAGTATCCTCAAGATGTTGTTACTTGGTTGTTGAAAGCGGTGAAAGAAAATGATATTTCAGCCGCCCCCACTCGTGAAGCTATGGAAGATGACACTCGTGTGATGATTATTGCTGGAAGGTAAGTGGTCTTTGGATGTACCGTTTATTGGCTAACCTATCTGTAGCGAAACCACTGCATCTGCTTTAGTGAGTGCTTGCTATTTCCTAGCAAAGTACCCCGAGGCTCAAAAAAAACTTCAATCAATTGTCGATGCTGCATTTCCAAATGGCAGCAGTGACTGGACCTATGAGAAGGTCAAGTCTATTACACATGTTGATAACTTCATCAACGAGACTCTTCGACTTAAGCCAGGCTTAGTACACGGCCCACCCCGAGAGACTCCGTTGGAGGGTCTACAGGTTGATGAAGTCCACATCCCAGGGAAAACGAATGTATCCGTCTCTGCAATGCTTATTCACAAGGATCCAAGATACTGGCAAGATGCATTGGAATTCATTCCTGAGCGTTTTGGCGACAGGAAAGCAGAGATGGGGACCGACGAAAGTCTTTTCTTTCCATTCTCGATGGGCCATCACGCTTGCATCGGCAGGAACCTAGCCTACATTTCTATGCGTACTGCCTTATCAAAAATTGCGATGAACTTCGATGTGGCGTTTGCGCCAGGAGAGGATGGAGTTGATTTTGACAGTCCAGTGGACACATTCACCACAAGCAACAAGCCTCTCCAATTGACGTTTACTCCACGTCAAGGGCATTAAAGAGGGGTCTATTGTATATATTACTTAGATAATCTATCACTGAAGCACAGTTTAGAACTTGTCTTCTCTCAAACTGAAATGAGACTGAATCGTTGATGCTATAATTAGCAGAACCAGGGTTGGAGACTCCATTTATGTATAGTACCTATAGCTAGTATATGTTAGGGAGATGCACTACGTCCGTAGCACTAGCATTATATACGTCATCTGACGCCAGCATCTATGAACAGCCCTGGTTTGATTGGCTGTTAACCGCTGTCTTACAACCACTGTCTTACAAGGTAAGCAGTTGAAATCCGGAGTTACACATATTCGGGACTTGCGCATTCTACTACATCGGGTAACTAAATGCCTGAACATCGTCTCTTAAGCCCGAAAGCAGTAACAATGGAGCTCATCTATAAAATTCATAAGTTCATGACTGGCCTTGTTCTAGTTGACCCTTGACGTTTGCATCAGATCACTGCCAAATAGTTATATGAATGTATGTACAACATCTTTTTTATTTTCCAATTAGGGACACGCTTCATACTATATGTCTTGTTTGAATATTCCCATAATAGGCAAAAGCTCGAATTAGTTCTGAAAGCAGAAAGCGTACTCACTGACCTCTCACGTCATCCTAAACATAGCTGAAGCTCTAATACTCCGCATACACAACATATAAACTCATAACCATTGCCTCTGCTTCATATTTCTCTAAAGCCAGCAAACTCCATTTCTACGCTTCATTCAACAAACAATACAATCACCGAGTTCAAAATGAAACTTATCTCTGTTCCCGTCCTCGTGGCTGCTCTCTCGTTGATCGGCGGCTCTGCAGCTCAGGCATGCGGGCAATTCTTCGGTACCGACAGGGCTGCTTGCCAGGCCCAATGTTCAGATCTCGGCGGTACTTGTTTTAACCGTGGTGGCACTGCTGTATTGCTGCTGCAATGCCAGTGCTAGTGGATATTGTCCACGCACATGTTCACTAGAAAGCATTTGTGCGGTAAGAATTGAGACCATTACGGTATGATAGATTTCTAACATGCGTAGGACAGGCCGAAAATGTTAAGGATGGTAGTGGTTGATAGATATAAGTGGATGGATATATGGCGCTCTAGACAACCATAACATGTTTTGTCACTCGAAGTTCTGATATTCCAGTGTGATGTCATTGAAGTGATGTGATATACCCCTATCGACTCTAAAACTGATATTTCTATTTCCGTTTCATTTAGAAGCTTATCACTGCAAGGTCGCAAATCTACCAACCAAGAAAATTATATTTGAAGTTCTTGTTTGATTAATATTACTGTGATTTGAATGCATCGATATGGAGTATTAGCCTTTTTGACCCCACGTTGCCATTGGTAGGGATGGTCGAGAGAGAAAAGCCGTAACGCCGGTGGCCTTTATTCTATTCACACGACCCAAGTTATATGCAATATCTAGAAGAGTTCTCGAGTGTGGTAGGGATGTAGTTATAATTTTTGTACGTGATGTGTCGGTTTTACGGAGTGGTAGCCTCGAAGTCGTCTCGAAGAGCCTCACGTTGGATAAGAAGGATGTTCGGTTAGTGAACGCTATGCTAAAACAAGTCAGAAATGCAGTTCTACGTGGTACATAACTAGGTATGGGTGATTGCGTAGCCACTCTAGGCAGTTGCTTACAAGGGTCCGAGGTCGCCCAGTCAATCACTGCAACAAATTCAAATTTAGCCTTACCACCAGCTTTTCGCAAAAGTCACCCCGCATTTCTCGCCCTCCCACCCTCCCTTTAAACATCAACATTGCATTTCATAGCCACTCCCTCGTCGTTTGGATTGAGTGAACTCGTATTGATACGGAGATTTACTGCCCTTGAACCGATGAGTGATCCGCTTTCTGTGGCTGCCTCGATTGCTGGGCTGAGACTGTTTTCCGCCACGTATATCATTTCGCGAAAGGTGTCAAAAATGCGAAGAGGGAGATCGAGCAATTGTATGCCGGAATGGCTTCTTTGTCTAGACTTCTTCACAACCTTTGACTAGTTGCTGAGGAACTCGAACATGATCAACACATTACTCACACTGTGCGATTGCATCATGTCAATGCATGTTTCAATGTACTCAAGAAGCTTCAAAGGAGTCTTGGTGTGAAGTATTGATCACTGCTAGGTGCCAACAAGGATTTT
>AJFL01000574.1:0-14925 GCA_000467735.1 Rhytidhysteron rufulum CBS 306.38 | reverse complement strand
GTGAGGAAGTTGGCGCGGGCGGGGTCGCTGGCGCGATTAGGCCAGATACGGAGGCTGAGGGTGTGGAGCGTAGAAAGGGTGGGGGTGATGAGGTGTCCTGGGTGAGGTTAGAGTGGGAGGGAGGGAAGTATGCGGAGTTCTGGGGAGTGGCTGATGTCTTTCGTTGAACAGGTACGAAAAGAACAGTGATCGATATCCCAACCCAGAAAATGAATGTAACAACAAATAGAAACTACACATACTCAAATCCCAACCCTCCAAATCCATCTCCCTCCCCCCCTCCCCAATCCTCCTCCAATCCGCCGCCCCAACAACCCTATCCCCCTTCCCCTTCCCTTCCCCCTCCACAACAACAACCACAAACCGATGTCTCCAATCAAAATACCTTTCCCGTACCCCGCGTAAAAGCCAATAATACACATCCCTAGGATGCTCTTTGCGATACGGATGCATAATCTCGCCGATAACCTCGTCATCAAAGAAAGCATCTGCCCAACACTCCGCTATCTTTTGGATATCAGACATGCTCGCGAGACGGAGGTGGAAGGTTGGATTTGCCGACATGGTTTATGGAGTTGTGTGTGTGGGAGGGATGGTGGTAGGTGGTTGGATGATTGCCGGGGGATTTGGTGGAGAGAGTGGATGTGGTGGTTGGTGATGATTGTTAAGCTTTCAGATTGCTAATCCTTTCGCGCGTGGCTTTCTGGGGACTTGGTGTTGTTACTACTTGTGGTTATGTATCCGTTTATGCTTTTCGCCCTGCAGAAGAGTACGTCGGTTGATGATAACGATAAGCCACCTAAACCTCAATCAGGTGGATATACATCATCATAACATTCGTCAAGTCGTCCTGGAAAAGAGAAAATCGATAAGCAAATCTGCACCTTCACCCCTGGCAGACAAACCACGAGGCACACGCACGCACACACGCACACGCAAGCCCCACCTCCCAAAGACCAGGAAAGCAGTCCTCCAATAGCACAAACGAACAGAAAGAAAGAAATCAATAATACCTACGGATTGTGCAACGACAGACGAACAGCCCACTCCAAGCATACGCATCCAGACCACCACCACACACACACACACTCCGGCCCAGATATACCCTACCTCAGACCAGGATTACCCTCGGGAATCGGTACGACATTGCGAAAGGAAGAGAGGCACGGCACGGCACGTGGACGCAGGACCCCTCTCGCCTCATCGCCTTTCGATCCACCAACACGCCTGTACCTGAATTGCTACGTTTTCGGTGCTGACAAGTTCGCTTGGCTGAATAGCATTGTCCTATCGGTGGGCTGAAGGACCTGGAAGCCTCGCTTCTTGGTGAGTATTCTAAAGATTGAACGGCCTGGCGGAGGGTTCATTGGTGATGCCGATGGACGGAGACTGTGGATGCTGGTTCTTAAGCCGTGTTATTATGGACATCACCTTTTTTCTTCTGCTCTACATCCTCCGTCATCCTACGCATGAACCGAGATTATCATGATCCTCAAGTTGGGATACCTTCCCATCCCGTGCCGTGCAACAAACTATCACTCAGCTACGAAGAACGAATAAAAAAAAAGAGGATCCAATCATCCCGTCAAGATCCTAAATTCAATGAAGCAAAAGGGAAGAAGAAAGTGTGAAGCTTAGACTATCCCCCTAGTGAGCGATCCGTCCCACTCGGTAGACGACCACGCTAACTCTTATTCCAACATCCCATATGGCTCGGATTCATCCTACCGAGCTGAACAAGGCTAGCCATGTTCGGCATGTCCATTTGGTAACAAGTGAACCACTGTACCGGGACACTGAGGCTATGGTATTGGGTTAGCCATCCATTATTAATCTCAGAATCCATCTAGGAATTATGTTTCCAAAGCTATACACGCCCTTGCATAATTCTGGGGAAATTATGACATTTCCAGGACGTTCCATGTGGCTCAGAAGAGTAAAATACTAAGAATATCATACCCATATACATAAAAAAGGCTGGTGTAAAGTACATTTGCATGACTGCAAGGAAAACAGAAGCTGTATCACCACCGTAAACCAATAAACCACCCAAACAAGAGCCATGCAGTCGCTTACGCGTTCTCATGCACCGAAAAGAAATTTGGTACCAAAATGCCGAACCCAAGGAAAGCTTGCAGTTGCAAAGGTTGTCAACCCCTGACCGAGTTTGTCGGTTCCTATCCTCAGCTTCGTCCTCGGTCACCTTCGTGCTCCGATATCTCCGCACTTTCAATGTTCCATTGCGTGTCCTTGCGGATGATGAGATCGCGACTCTCTCCACTGCCCAATGATGCTCGAGATCCCTCTTCCCTGCCTAGGCTTGTGACCTGGACTCGGAATGCATGGTTATGCGAGGGCTTTCCACGTGAGAATGTAGCCCTCTTGTCGTGTTGCGATCCCTGACTGTGCTTCAGTGACTGCATGCGATAGCTTTTTCCGTAAGCTCCGCCGCTATTCGAAGCGTAGGTGCCGCCGAAGAGGGTGGTGCCCCAGTTACTTGATAGGCTTTGTACAAAGGCTTTGAGATTTGGGACAGTGGCCGATATTACAGCGTATGAGACGATGCATTGCTGCCATATCAAAAGTGACGAGATGCGTAGCGGAGATGGAGTGCCGTTGGTGTAAGAAATGAGTTTTGCGAGGTGGAGAGCTGAGAAGATAATAATACTGCTTTTGTTAGCTTTACAAAACCTACAATACTTGGAGAGCAACTAACACAAAACGGATAGCAAAGGCTATAATGACGTGTACCTTACGCTTCGGTTTCATCTGAAGCTGTGTCACAAGATAAGTTGGCAGAACAATCATGATGATCTCTGTCCCGATATCAAGTGCGGTCACGAGTCGCCAGCGCGATTTCTGTTATATGGATTAGAACTGAATTTTTCCTTTGATGCGTCTGCGCTATCACCTACCTGACCGGAACAATGTCGGAGAAAGAAGCTCCCAGAGGGGCACCCAACTGAGCTGGCAAAGGTGGATGCAATTCCACAGGTTGCGGTGACTGCGAGGACAATGTCGCAGAGAATACTGTGGACTCTATGATCGCGCGCGAAAATTCGACGCATCAGGAGAATGCTGGAACATTTTGACAAGTAGAGCGATACTACTAGTAGCACTCTGGATGTGAATACTAGCTGAATAGCTGGTTAGTACGCCTCATCATATAACTCGAACAAACGTACTTTCGATGTAGTTGCCAAATCTGACACAAGATCGATTCTTTTGCCCAGTCCTTCTCCAAGCGCCTGGTAGATAGAGATGAATTGGCCTATGCCGACCAGCTTGGAAAAGTCAATGGTAGTAAAGAACGTTGTCGAAGAAACTCACTGTGCTCGCAATGATAATCCAGTCATCCCAGCCCAAAAATCTTCTTTTCACATATAGCCTCACTAGAAGGGAAAACGAAGCGTAGATCAAACCTAAGAGGCTGGCAATCCAGATTGGGGCGCTATGATTGTCTGGTGAGTAATGAGCAAAGCGATTCCCCACAGACGTATCTGCAGGATCAGGAAGGGAAATATCTGTAGGTGCGTCCATCGTGATATCTCTCAAGAGTGAGGTAGAGCTGTGTGTGAAGGTTGGGTCTAGAAATCGTGCAGACAAAGCTCAATATGTCTCACTCAATGTTGATTGAGGCGCCTTTACCTTGGGTGCTCACTCGCGGCCCGTTGCGAGTCCGTATGGGCACAAGACTGCCCGAGTAAAGCCATATGCAGTTGGTTACCTGGTATCACTGCCAGTCTTGCATTCCATCATATTGCTTTAACGTGAGCAGATGCTTGAACAAGGAAATACCAGGTAAGAACCGTCTTGACGCACAAGCTGCATCAATCCTTTGGTACTCGGCTACTCCAGCATCCAATGAAGCATGGGCCTCCATACGTGGTGGAACGATGCGAGATAATGTCGAATTATCACATATGGAAGCAATCAAAGATCCTTCTGGGCATGTTCCTGTGGAACGTACGGGAGACATCGGGTAGGTTTCAGAGTTCGGTTACTTTCAATGGTAGCTAAACGAAGTTGAGAACGGAGGAACGCCCCTGGTCAAATGAATCCATGTTGAAAAGCCACAGCTCAGACCAATCAATCGTGAAGTAAGTGGAAATAGTGGGGGAAAGAAAGACGTCAATAATGACAGGCAGAAGAAATGGTAGGAATGTGCATCAAAGCAGTTCGTTTTGTATGCGATATGTCGATCAACAATCTTGCCACCTCAGATGGGGAGTAGAGACGTGAAATGATGAATCGTAAAAGATGGAATATAATCAAATGGAAAACATCACTCCCAAATGAAATTCTGGGTGTTACCTAAGGCTCCAACGGCGGCACCGATATCGCGTGGTAGATTTGGCCCAACAGCTTACCCTGTCAAGGCTATCCCGACCCTGGTCGATTGGAGGAACTTAAATCGACACGGATCGAGAAGCTAAGCGTAAAGTGCAAATTTAGCGAGGTTTGGGATATAATAAAAAATCCCTGTCGATTTAATATGCTCAGCCCTTACGTTGGTAAACGGTGAGCATGTTCCCAAGCCACCTCCATTAAGAAAGCTCCTGCATATGCAATCCTTTGATTTTCCGGGACGCAGCGATATTGATCCAATTCTGAAGCCGAGACACTCAACACGAGCTGCCGAGAAGCAGTACAAGGTATAACTGCCAGACGAGATGGTACCTCACACGGCAGTCATCTCCGTATGTGATATACCTCTGCCCCTTCGAACGCCTCGTGCATTTATTGGAAAGACCGAGTCTGGACCTATGCAAGTTACCATCTCGCTTTGCGAGGACCTGCGTGCGTTATAGCCAATAACAACCAGTGTGCCGCTTGGTGACTTTGCAACTCGTCGTTATTGATAAGGTACCGATACTGCCGTGCCACAGAAGGCAATTTTCCACATCTTTTCCACTCTTTTACCAGCCCTCCTAAAGGTGCTTTCCAATCGTTTTTACAACACCACAATATGACAGATATCGTGAAAGAACCGCCGATCATTGAGACACATGCGGAGGATGGAGAAGAAAATGCGTTCATCTCCGAAAAGGAGGGAACAAGAGCAGATCAACAAGCCATGGCTCGTATGGGGAAGAAACAAGAAACCCGACGGAACTTTCAAGCAATTACCATCTTTGGCTTCGCGATGGTGCAATTGAGCACCTGGGAAGCTGTTTTAGGTGTGGCAATTGTAGGTCTCTTGAATGGAGGCACTGGGGGATTGATTTGGGGTTACCTCGCAAGTATGGCGGGATTTGGCTTCATCATCGCCTCTCTGGCAGAAATGGCTTCGATGTAAGAACACAACTGAACTCAAACCAATCGATATCCGGCTAACTGTTCAGGGCACCCACATCCGGAGGACAATACCATTGGGTATCAGAATTCGCTCCTCGCTCATGCCAAAAGTTTCTCAGTTTCTTCGTGGGCTGGCTCTCTGTTCTGGGTTGGCAAGTAGCCGCGGCGACAGTGGCATTGCTTGCAGGGACTCAGCTCCAAGGAATCATTATCTTGAACAATTTTCCTAGTTACGTTGGTGAGAGATGGCAGGGCACGTTGCTCATTTGGGCTATTGCCTTGATTGCAACGACGTTCAATACCTTCTTCTCCCGAAAACTTCCATTGGTTGAGGGTCTGGTCGTCATCCTCCATCTGGTCGGGTTCTTTGCTATCATGGTGAGTGTGTTTCACAGGATGATGGGTTGCAGAAACTAACTTTCCAGATCCCGCTATGGGTGATGTCGGACCGAGCCGATGCTCACACTGTCTTCACGTCATTTGAAGACAATGCTGGCTGGGGTAATGTCGGTCTCTCAACCTGTGTCGGACTCCTAGGAGCAGCTGGTAGTTTCGTGGGAGTGGACGCCGGCGCCCATTTGTCCGAAGAGGTTCGAGATTCGTCGTATGTTGTTCCAAGGACGATGATGTGGACATGGCTTGGAAACGGGTTGTTGGGGTGGATCATGGCCATAACGTTCTGTTTCTGCGTCGGCGACGTAATGGAGGTGTTAGGAAGTCCTACTCACTGTGAGTTCTATACTGTCCTTTCATGAGCCTGATCAGGAGCATTGTCTAATCTCTGATACGCAGTTCCTTACATTCAAGTCTTCTATAACGCCACGGGTAGCTACGCCGGTGCTACTGTCATGTCGTGTATTTTGTTTGTGATGGCAACTTTCGCTTTGGTTGCTGTCATTGCAACGAATTCGCGTCAGCTGTTTGCTTTTGCCCGTGACAACGGCGTTCCGTTCTCGAAGTTCTTCGCAACTGTAAGTCAGCCATTCCCAAACTGAGCATATGGATTAACCAGGAATAGGTCTCGCCCAAATATGAAGTCCCTTTGAATGCAGTCTATTTCTCCGCTACCGTTATCATTCTTTTGGCTCTCATCAATATCGGCTCCTCGGTTGCACTCAATAATATCTTATCCCTAGGAACTGGAGCCATGCTTACTTCATACATGGTTTCGATCGGGTGCTTGACTCTGAAGCGCATTCGCGGAGAGCCATTGCTGCCGTCCAAGTTTGACCTTGGAAGGTGGGGACTCCCCTTCAACATCATCTCTCTGCTGATCTTAGCATTCTTATTTATCATGGCATTTTTCCCGCCGGTGCCGAACCCTTCATTGCAGGATATGAATTGGGGAATTTTAGCTTACGGTGTAGTTGTGATCTTCTCCATCATCTACTACTTCGCTTGGGGTCGTAAGAACTATGTCGGCCCTGTTGAGTATGTGAGAAAGGGAGAGTAGATTGTTCATATTGGCGTGTAAGAAATTGTATATAAGTTATAAATAATTCTCTGCTGCTCTAAATAGGAGCTCTTGGTACTGAAGACTGATTCGTCCTATATGCTAAAGAGAATGTGCTCCCTGGATTGGAGAGGTGCCGACCTGCCTCAAAAGCATAGGTTTCTTGAAGTCAAGTGATATCGAGTTCCGCTCGATGTATTTGAAGAAGGTATGGTTCGATAAGCCTTTAGAGATGAATCAAGAAGTGTAAGCGTCTTTCGAGTTGTTGTTTTCTCTTCAAGGGGTGAAGTGGTGTTGATGTCGTGTCCAGGAGAAGGTTAGATTGACGCCGGAATGTCGCCGAGGCGGGACTAACCAAATGTGAACTAGGCACGGGCCCTTTTCTACCTCTCATCTCTCTTGGGTAGAGCACCCATCTGGACAAGCATCATCACCAGAATCAATTCAATTCACAACTCATTTCCATGGCTATCACTTAGTGAGATACCTCCCCCAAATGGCAGAAGACGGCATTGGAAATGCATTCATACCTGCATTGCATAAACCATCCGCTTTGCTCCCAGTAGCTCAGCACAAGAAAGAGCTACTTTATACCGTCGAAGAATTCCCCGTCACCATTGTCGTTGGACAGACGGGTAGTGGTAAAACAACTCAAATCCCACAGTATCTGGATGAAGCAGGATGGAGCTCATCTGGAGCCATAGCTATAACACAGGTAGGTTAAGGATAGGCGTTCCAAAGTGACGGGGCTCAAAGTATGATGTCTGAGCAATGCATTCGTACAAGTTCCTATCCACGTTTGTTAACATGTCCATAGCCGCGCAGAGTTGCTGCAACAACAGTAGCTGTTCGAGTAGCCGAAGAGATGCGATGTCAAATCGGACAGGAAGTTGGATACTCTATCAGATTTGAAGATGTCACCTCTTCCAAAACAAGAATCAAATTCCTCACGGACGGTCTGCTTCTTCGTGAAGCACTCGTGGATCCCCTTCTCAAACGCTATTCGGTAATCATGGTCGACGAGGCCCACGAACGCTCCCTTAGTTCCGATGTTCTCCTAGGATTGCTGAAGAAGATCCGCAAAAAACGTCCAGAGCTCCGCCTCATCATCAGTAGCGCAACACTAGAAGCCGAGGACTTACTCCGATTCTTCATGGAAGACCCCGAATCCGAAGCCCAGATGACGAGTGGAGATACAGAACCACCGCTCGGTGGTGATGTCGGCCGCATTATCAGTCTGGAAGGACGCATGTTCCCAGTGGAGACCTATTATCTTGAAGAACCAGCCCCAGACTATATAGAACGTGCCGTTGAAACGATCTTCGATATCCATACCGAGGAACCCGATGGGGATATCCTAGTTTTCGTAACCGGACGCGAAGAAATCGAAAGGATGATGGATATAATCTCAGACCAGGTTTTAGATCTCGACCCAAAATCTCAGAGACTTCAACCCCTCCCTCTTTACGCAGGCTTGTCTACAAGCGACCAGATGTACGTCTTCTCGCCGGCGGCTGAAAATACGCGCAAAGTCATCATCGCCACCAACATTGCAGAAGCCTCTGTGACCATCGAAGGCATCTCCTACGTCATCGACTGCGGCTTCGTCAAGCTCCGTTCCTTCAACGCTCAGTCCGGAATCGAATCGCTCACGGTCGTGCCAATCTCTAAAGCCTCCGCAACTCAACGTACAGGTCAAGCGGGACGCACAAAAGCCGGGAAATGCTACCGTCTGTACACCGAAGAAGATTTCGACGAGCTCGAAGAAGCGACAGTACCAGAAATTCAGCGTTCAAATCTCGCCCCTACAATTCTGCTCCTCAAGAACCTTGGAATCGACAACGTTGTGCGATTCCCATATCCAACCAGTCCGCCTTCAAGTGTAGTCACGCGAGCCCTAGAACTCCTCTACAGTCTCGGTGCCCTAGACGACTATGCCAGACTGACCAAGCCCCTCGGAGCACGCATGGCGGATCTCCCTCTCAACCCCATGATGGCAAAGGTCCTTCTCACTGCCCCATTATTCGACTGTCTCAGCGAAATCCTCAGCATTGCAGCCATGATGACCCTCGAGGGCGCAGTCTTCGTATCTCACGACGGAGGCAAAAAGACCCAAGACCTAGGTCGCAGAAAGTTCGCCGCCGAGCAGGGCGACCATCTTACCCTCTTGAACGTCTACCAAGCCTTTGTAACCAAAGGGAAGAAAGAAGCAAAATGGTGTCGAGATAATCATTTGAATTACAAATCTCTACTCAAGGCTGTCAGTACCAGGAATCAGCTCCGGAAGTATCTCGAGCGCTTCGGCATTAATGTTTCAGAGAGCCTGTCGGGGTTCGATGGTAATGTGAAAGTCCTGAGGGCTGGTGGTTTGGATAAAACGGAGAAGATTCAACGGTGTCTCACTACTGGATACTTTTCTTATGCCGCGAGGATGCAGCCGGATGGGACTTTTACGAATGTTGATGGTGGGATGACGATGTATGCGCATCCTACTTCGCTGATGTTTGTAAGTTTTTTTGGCCCATACCTTCATGAGAAATATGCTAACTTTGTTCCTTAGAACCGGAAAGCGGATTGGGTCATCTTCCATGAGATCTTGGAGACTGGCAAGAAGACTTATATTCGAGACATCACGAAGATCAACAAGGATTGGTTGACGGAATATGCGCCACACTACTACAAAGTGGTGCAGAGGTAGATAAAGTAGTGGATGAATTGAGAAGAAGAATATATACCATGATCCCATTCGTACATTCATGATATCAACCGCATTAGAAGATAACCCTCACAGGACCGAAACGCCAACCCTACAGCACAGCACAACACGCCTACTCATTTCAAAGCCTCAACAAACAGTCCCCTCATCCCCTTCAAGAATCCAGCCAAGTCTCTTGTCTCGTTCAGCCTTTCCACAACACCCTCAACCTCTTCCCTTTCAATCTTAGGTCTGTATTCAAGAACCCTATATTCACGCTCACTAGTATCAAGCTCAAACCAAGCCTCCCGATCCCACTCCCTCTCACAAACATTCGTATAAATGAATTTCAGCCGATCCTGAGCCCCAACGCCCTCAATTCTCAGCCCTAGATAATTCTCCCAGAACTCCAGCTCCGGTTCATTATACCTAGCCTGGCCATCCAAATACCTCCGATGTTTAAGCTGCGCCTCTCTGCGCGCAGAAATGGCTTTCTGGACCTCGGCGATTTGCGATTTGAGCGCGTCGCGGTGGGTGAGCAGGTCGTCGCGTTGGACGGTTAGTGTGGAGATGGCGGAGTGCATTTCGCTTGTTTCGGCGGATTCTTTGGCGAGGGTTTGGGTGTGTTGGGATTGTTTTAGGGTTAGGATTTCGATGTCGCGTTGTTTTTGACGTTGGTCCTCTGTTGCTTAATTAGCTTCCTTTCCCTTATTCATTCCACTTTCCATTTGATTCATTTGATACATGGAGTTTAAGCAGTTGTGTACGTACCTTGGAGCTCGGCGACGTTGGCTCGAAATTGGTTGCGCTCTTCTAAAACGCGCTTGCGACCTCGCTCGATGAACTCGTCAAATCGAACGCTGAATTGCGCCATTCGGGAGCGCAGGTCGTCGAAGCCGAAGTTGATGCTTGGGAGCGAGTCGGCCATTGAGGGGGCGTCGGCGGAGAGAGGTGGTCGCATTGCGCTGGTGGAGAGGGAGGGTTCGAACATGGTTGCCATGATTGCTGGGGATGCAGTCGCTTTTATTGCCGTTGCAGCAGGGGGCGGGGGAAGGATTTCTTTTCTGAAGAGGCAGTGACTTGATGATATGGGTTTGAGGTTGATGAAATGTTGTTTTGGCCCGGTTTGGTTGCCGGGCAAAAGTAAACAAACGCTGGCTCGCTCGGCGTTATGTCGGCAAATCATGTGACGCGCTTCAAAAGTTTCTCTAGGTCGCGTCACTCTTCCGAGTTATCTTCTTCCTTTTCTGTTGCACGACTTCGCGACAATCCGAGTTATCACTTTTCACTCACCGCGCTTCCTTCCCCGCTCTGTACTATATTAAGACCGCGCTCCTTCTGTTTGCTCTTTTCGAGCGTTTTCTAATTATGCTCTTTTACCGAGACTCCATCTTTTGTAATCATTTTTTGAGCCCCAATGGCTGACTTGCCGGATCTGGACCTCAATTTTGGTCATTTTGGTCACGCTGTTTATGATGTTGAGAATAAAGAGTGGTCGTTTAACCGGAAACCTGGTATTCGAGGGCAGTTGAAGGTTTTGAGTCCTTGGAAAACTGCGATATCTGCCTCGTCTTCTTCTCCGGATCCTGCTCCGCCGACGGACGCGATATATGCGCAATCACTTCAGAATGGATCGTTGGCCCTTGTTCGGTCTAATCCGGATCTTGCGCCTGCTCTTGGATTGCTTCCGGACCTTGCGCGCACTTCGGATGCGATTACTTCTGCAACCTCCGCATACGATCCCGCGATTGGTGATTTGCTTTCGTTCGGTCACGGTGTCGATGTAGGCTGGAGGAAGAAGGTTCGATTTGCTGCTATCCCGGCCGGCGAGGCGGGAGACCTACTGCGAATTGTGTGGGTGTCTGAAAGCCGATGCGGTTGGGAGGACGAGTTTGGCGATGATGATAGAAGCACCTGGCTTGTAATTCCTGTCTTTGATGAAGAGACGGGATGGTGGGGTACGGATGGTGTCAAGATACAACAAGTTTGCTTTGCCGCCTCGGAAGATCGATCTCATTTTCTGGCCGTGCGGCTTCCAACGAAAACTGTCTTATTTCGACCAACTTATACAGCTACACGCGCGAATATGCAACGGTCTTTACATCATCTACTTCCCGTCTCGAGTCTGGACCCTCATGAAGTTCTAGCCATAAGGAACGAACAGACCGGGGGATCAATGCACGCGGATGTTTGTTTCAACCCCTGGTATCAACGCCAGGTTGGTCTGGTAGATGTCGATGGAGAATGGTTCATTTGGGATATCAGCGGAAAATCTGGAGCCCGATATCACATCTCTCCCACGAACAACGGTGTTCTTAAATCTATTGAAGACGAATCTAGAGAACAAGAGTTGGACCAACCTCTACCTCGAGAGGATGGGTGGGCGAAAATGCATTGGATTGGAGATGTTAACACTGTATTGGTGTGTAACCGACGGCGTTTGAAAGTGTTCGATATCAGAGGTGATTTTGGGATGCCCACCGAAATTGAATGTCCAAGTGTTGTATCACTTCGTACAGCGGAATGGATTTTGGATGTAAGACCTAGTCCGCGAAACAGACATCATGTTTTTGTCTTAACTTCAACCCGGTTGCTATTGCTCGAGGTCCGTTGCTTGGATGAGACGGGGTATGGAGAGATCAAAGCAGGTGTTTCTATATTACTAGCCTGGAGACATTTTCGAGGATTAGAAGACATTACTCTTCAGCTTTCTGTAGTAGAGGAAGATGAGGATGGTATGATTGTTTTCCTCTCTCAACCATTTCTTGCTAACATGATGCAGAAACCTTAGTACTCCTTTATTCTCGTATGAATACGCTGATTACTGTTTTCAGGATCTCCATACCCGCGGAGAACACGTTGTTACCGTTTTCGAAATCAGACCCTTTAGACATTCATATCCCCGAAGACTTGATTAGCAAAGATGAAATCGTGACCGCCATCCAGACAGTCCACATGGAACGTTTGTCGTTTGGTGAAAATGATCGGTTGGAACGCAAGGGGCCTGGAAGCCAGTACATAGACAAAGAAGTCTTGTTCTATAAGCTAATCATATGTCTAAAAGATTTTAGCATATGCGAAACTGTATTGTATTCTATAATGGGGGGAGGGGAAGCATTCCCGAGAGTCATCGAACGACTTGCTTGGGAAAAGCAGGATACTAGTACACAGCCTCGGCATCGCAGCTCCACGAAAGCTAATGATGATGATGGCTTTATTGTGCCCGACGGATTAAGCGTTGGATCCTCTCCTAAAATGAAGACTGCCGAAGGACCTTCAAAAGCGGTTTTGCGTCGCAGACCAAGCTCACCAGGACAAACTCCTATACGAGAAGGATCACGCAATCTCTGGACGGTCAATTTTGATTTCATGGCTAAGGAGTTGATGAAATTGGACTCTTCTACTACACCGGATGGGACTCCATATGAGCCTGAAGAGATCACCTTGGCTGTGAATCGCCTGAAGGAACTCATTCTGGCTGAACCGCCTTTAGTGGAGGAACCATTTTGTACACTGTGAGTAAACATCTCCATGCATTCATAGACTAGGCTAATTCCGTTTAGATTTGACCTTGTCGGGTGCGATATTACAGTAGATGATATTGACGCGGCATCAAACGAACTTCAAACTCTGCTCGAACTTCACACGGAAAATGCCAACGCGGAACTTCCGACTTATGCAGTTCGCCGAATTGCTGCAGAGTCAATGCTTCAATTAGATAAGTCGGACAACGAGCCCACTACGGCATTGATATACGATGACATCCTACGCCTGTTCATCGCACCCTTGCCGCCATCTGTACCCGGACGATTGAGACAAGCCAAAGAACGCCTTGCTAGACGAGTTGCTGCTGAGGTGATGTTGGCTAGTTCGCGGGTTCGTAGTATTGAGCCACCAATCGCCGCGGGTCCGGATAGTCAGGCTACAGTTAGTCAGACCGACAGCATCACTCTGCCTTTGTTGCCTTCCCGGAAAGGCAAAGAACGAGAACCTTATTCTCAATATCCATCCCAATCGATGTCTTACGGGCCCTCGCAGCCGCCTAGTTCTCTACCAACTCCGGAAGCAACACCATCTTTAGTTTCCGGAACCACATTCACCTCGGGTTCCTCTATCTCTGGAGATAACCCTGTCGCAAGATTGAGGCAGCATCTTCAGATTACTAAACCACATACTCCTCTCCCGGATTCCATCATCCAAGTCCTGGGGCACTGGGACAAACATATGGGCCAAGACCCCAGCACGTATGACTGGACAGCAACAACACAAGCCGTGCGCGCAGATCTCCATCTCGACGAAGAAGAAATGTCAGCAACCCGTCGCGCAAGATTACAGCGAAAAGCCGAGAGGCATCTAAAGCGCCAACGTCGCGAAATGGATAAAGAAGCCAAAGCGGCATCAAGCCAACCCCTCCTACTACAAGAACTAAACACGATGAGAAGCTCGCCAGGACCTCAACCCATTGTATCCGAAGCGAGCAGCAGTCAGCCCACTCAAAGCAGTGGGCCGTTCGGTGGGTTCGGCGGGATAGCTAGTCAAATGGAGCGAGGAACATTCGGGGCTCGTCCAACGAAGAAATTGAAGAAGATGCCTGGATTTAGATAATGCGTATACACAATACGCGTAAAAGTCTGAGATAGTTTAGCTTTGTATCCATAATCGTACTTTTGTCTTACTGGGATAACTAATCTATTATTACTTCCTGCATGTATTCTTACCTTCTTCGAAAGTCAGCTACTGTAAATATTCTTGTTTGTATAATATGAAGTAGATCAGGTTCCATATACCTACATAATAAGGCATCCCACGATATTACTCAGGATCCGAGTACTCAGAGCTGGATACTCGCATCACCGGATCGGAAAGTGACGATGATCTGATTTAGGTGAGGGTATTACGAAGTGGGGCATTGGCGGGGTAAGTGGGTGGTGTATGTCCTGTCGTACGGTACAAGGTCCGATTAACTTCGGACGTGTCACAACTTCAACTTCCTACATCCTTTTCGCATTCTTCCTCTACATCTTCCGTATCCCCGTTTGACTTCTACTTCATCCTTGAACCCAATCCCTTTGTATATCGCTACATTTCTAGCTCAGAGAATAATCACTATCCATCGCAAATATGTCTGGCTTCCCATCCGTGGTCCCTGCTTTTACTGTTAGGGTATGTGGATGATTTGTATAAGTGTCTGTGTATGTGAGAGAAAGAGATTGCTAATTGGTTTGATTGGGATTGTAGGTTAAGATCGATGCGCCGCTTCCTGTTGGTATGTCTAATTGGGTCCTTGTTTTCTCTTATTTTGTTTTAGTGGAGTGGGAGAGGGGGAAGGTGGGGAGGGGAGACAGAGGAGGGGGAGATGGAGTTAAGATGTATACTAACGGAGTTTGATAGGCGCTCAGAATGGGAGGCCGCTGGTTATTGTGGTAGGTTTTGTGTTTTTGTTGTTATTTTTTTACTGTTTTTTTTTTTTTTTTTTTTA
>AJFL01000572.1:0-30747 GCA_000467735.1 Rhytidhysteron rufulum CBS 306.38 | reverse complement strand
GCCTATGGTAGTGGCAGGAGGTTTCTATGACCAATTTGATGAGAGAATTAGCGAAGTGCGCGAGGGAGGAGATTGGTATACACGGGCTTGGCTAAAGTGATCAATGTGCAGTGAGGTAGGGCATTGGTCGTCGGCGGGGGAGGGCTTCAAGTGGGAATTCAGATGCGAAAACAGCAGCTCTGGTGGAGAGGTGACGTTCATTAAGGTTTTAGTGAGGGCAGTTCATTGGCGTCGAAGCGAGGCAAGCGCGGGGCATTTTTGACTTCTGTGAGGGGCATAAATGAACCAAAGCCGCTCTCCCTCCAACTCGCTCTCTCCGGTTGTTCCCTTTCACCTTCCCTCCCTTTCTGCAAGCTCAGGCGAACACAGCTAGCCACAATGGCCGAAGAAGCAACCATCGGTAAGCTTTCGTTGGAGCTCCGTGGCCGACGTCATCGCCCGCACAGAAGCTCCAGGCCCATCACGAGAGCGCCAATTTGCTGATGTGCGCACCAGACTACACTCTGGCCAACCCAGACACCTTGACCAAGTACAAGCAAGCTGCCCAGATATCCCAGAAGGTCCTCGAAACCGTCTCAGGTACGGCTCTCCCCAACCCGCAATGCATGCACCCGCAATGCGTATGCGTGTCTCTGCCTTGTCCCGAGCTCTGACTCATTGCTATTAGGATGGCTGGCTGAAGGAGAAAACATCGTGGAGCTCTGCGAGCGTGGCGACAAGCTTCTCGAGGAAGAGATTTCCAAGGTTTACAAGGGAAAGAAAATTAGCAAGGGCATCGGTCACCCCACCACCATCTCACCCAGTTCTTACATCACCCCGTATACCCCCTTAAAGTCTGACGCAGAGGAAGCGGCGGTCACTTTGAAAGCTGGCGAAGCTATCAAGATCCAGTTGGGAGCTCAAATCGATGGTTTCTGTGCCATTGTCTGCGATACCGTCTATGTCCCCACCAAGGAGGAGGCCGCAGAGGTCTCAGCCCGACAGGCAGATCTCGTCTTGGCCACAT
Organism: Rhytidhysteron rufulum CBS 306.38; assembly: GCA_000467735.1. Taxonomy (NCBI): domain Eukaryota; kingdom Fungi; phylum Ascomycota; class Dothideomycetes; order Hysteriales; family Hysteriaceae; genus Rhytidhysteron; species Rhytidhysteron rufulum. The sequence goes on along the minus strand of AJFL01000572.1, from coordinate 29,741 downwards.
ATTACGCGAATGAGCTGTTGCTTCGGTTGATGCTTCCGCCGGGTCTTGTGGCTTCTGGAACTGAGGAGGAGCAGAAGGCAGCAGCCTCTAAGAAGCAGTATACTCAGGGCCAGATCACGCAAATGCTTGAGAAGGTTGTAAAGAGCTATAACTGTAATCTTGTTGAGAGCACGACCATCTGGCTATTTGAGCGCAATGAGATCGAGTCCAAGAAGAAGATTATTCTTGCTCCTGGTGAAGGCGTCAAGGGTGAAGGTTTGCCCGAAGTTGGCGAGGTGTGGGGCGTAGAGATGGGTGTCAGCTTGGGATCCGGCAAAGTCAAGACTCTCAGCAACAGGCCTACCCTTCATCGTCGAACCACGACTACTTACGGGTTGAAGCGACCAAGCTCCAGGGCCACTCTTTCAGAGATTGTAAAGAAATTTGGCACCTTCCCCTTCAGCTTGCGACAGCTAGATGATGAGCGCGCAGCCAAGGTAGGAGTGGTTGAATGCGTGCGAGGAAATGTACTCCGTCAATATGAGGTTGTTGGCGACAAGGACAACGAGCCTGTTGCTAGACTTTTCACCACCATTGGTAAGTTGCCACCGAGTTATCTTGAATCTTTGCGTTTTTGTCACTCTTTGAAGTCTTGTAAAAAACCTACCCGGGCTACCCACCCATTCATGCTGCAAAGTGTAGTAAAAGGGGTCGTCCGATAATGTCTTGAATTCCTCAATCTATTTATTTCACGCTGTTTAGAACAGGCATTTTCCAGCCCTTTCTTGAAGCTTTACTGACAGTGATTCTAGCCCTTACAAAGAACGGCATCACACGCTTAGCCGCACCACCCCAACCAGACTTGTCAAAGTACAAGACGGAAAATAAAATCACAGATGAGGAGATTCTCAAGATTCTAGAGCAACCTATCGGCAAGGCCACGGGATCAAAGAACAAAAACAAGAAGAAGAAGAAGAAGCCTGCCAAGAAGGCTGAGGCTGCAGAAGAAGAAAGCAGTGACGAAGAGTGATTGCGTTCATCGCTCAGGTAAAGCGAGGCAGCTCAAGTGATTATCTTTTTAGCTACTAGCTTTATAGTAGCCCAGCAATCTCCTCGACCATAAAAGGGGTGGCTGGGGATGGTGGCAACCCGGGACGGTCACTGCTGTGTTCACCTCAAATTGAGTCGCGAATCAGCACTATCACCGCAATCACTATGTAACAGCCCCTGTATATCAAAGAAATGACAATTATTATCTGCCTACTCTGGTTTTTCTCGTTAATCATGGTATGTTCGTGATGCCGGTTGAGAAGATTCCATAGTCAGGGGTAGGCTGTACGCCATTACTAAGTCACGTTGGATAGAAGTGAACCTGATCGGAAACCATTGATCTATGTCAAAGTCAATAAAGATAATAGAACTGCAATAGAAAAAGTGCTTAATTTCACGTGAAGTTGGGGCGCTGCCCAACCTGCTGCTGACCGGAGGTGAAGCTGCGGCCCCTCTCAAAGCTCAAGGCTATGTCTTCCGAAACTTTCTTCCTTTTTCCAACTAACACAAAAACTGATCCTTTACCTTCTCTCATGATCTTCCTTCACAACTTTTACCCTTTTTCTCTCTTCCTTGTCACGATACTTGACTGTCGTGAAGGTGAGCTAGGGGTTATAAGTCGCGGCGTTCTCGCTTCGTCTCCGAGAAACTCTCTCTCCCATCATCTTTTCAGTAACTCACCTACAACAAAACACCAACACTCCACGCGACGAGACAACACGTTTGAAAACGCCTCAGATTACATTGAATCCTTTCGCTAAACGCGTCGTAAGCAAAATTCAAGTTATTTACACAACACAGCGCGCTCACAAACTATTTAGATCCTCCGAGGAGGGTAGTCCTCGAAATGCCTGCCCTCCGCCAGTCTCGACGATCGAGTCGAACCTCCAGCCCCTATGTTCGCAACGCAAATGAAGCTACCCCTGCTACGAATTCGAAGAAAGAAAAGCAACAGTCATCACTCGATGGCTGGATTGAACCCTCATTGCCGGCGCCCACCCCAAGCTTTGAAGAGCATGGTTTTGCCCGTGGCGGAGTGCTCGAGTATATGCAGCCCTTGGGCGTGCCACCTACCTCCAAGGTGAAGGCGAAACTTAGGGCAGGCCTCCCCCATGTTCCCACGCGCTGGAACTCGAAGAAAAACGGGAAGGAATCTGTTCAGGCGGAGCCTCTGAGTACTCCTGAAATGACACCAGCTACTGAACAACTGCAAGAGGAGGCAGCAAGGCCTGAGGATGAGAATGTGGATCCTATGATAATCGTTCCTGAGGAGGATGATGGAGACTACACACCGAGTGCGAAGAGTGCCGGGCGGTCTGGCAAAAACCTAGGGAGGAACGAGCCGGCGAATGCGACCCCGACGCATCAAACTGCGCCTTCAGGTGCCGTTGAACCGGAATCTGCACTGCGGCAAAAACTTCATATTGCGCTCAATGACTGCCTGAGCATATCCCGACGCAAAAACACGCCGAATATTTCATACGCGGTCAAAGAAATTTTCGACAAAAGCTATGGCGACGCCACCTTAGAAGATTCGCTGGACAGCATTCTTCGAATGAAGCCAAATCCCGAACAGAAACGTGTATTCAAAAATTTCATCAGGGCTCGTAGGAAGGAATATCGAGATGGTCTTCACAACGCCCATTCGGCCGCCCCCGAACATTCTGGCGAGGTACCGAATTCTACCGCTGACTCTGAAGATTCACTTCACGGGACGCTAGACACCATCGTAGCTACAACAACAAAATCTCCAGCTTTACACTTATTTACTAATACGCCGGCCCCTTCTTCGCCACTGGACGACAAGTCTCAAACTAGCGATATGCATCCTCCCGTCAAACCTTCAAACTCGGTCGTGGAACCAGCTCAAAACGCAAATGCCATTAAAAAATCGCTGCAGATCAACCTCAAAATTAACGGTGAGAGCGCACAAGCTTCAAGCAAAGCCACTTCTCAGCAATCTACGCCGGGCATCAGCCCCCTTGGCGAGTCGGATTCCGATTTGAGTGACTACAACGAAGAGATCGTTCAGAACGGCCCTCCCCCGGAAGTCCTTCAAACCAACGGAACAGTGTCTACTTCTGCTGCACCGAAGAAGACTAAGAAAGTAATAGGTCGTAACAAGAAAGCCCAGAGAGCTTTGCTCGGCAAGCGTGCTTATCCCGAAGAGACTGAAGAGACTAGAGAGCTAGATAGAGTCCTCACAGCTCGCCGGCAAGAGATGGTAGATGCATTGGAGTATCCTGGATACGTCGTGCAGTATTCCGACATTCGTTCGCACACTGGCGATCGCGTGTCTGAAGTTGACGCCTTGACTCCAATTTCCCAGCGTGGACCGACCCCAGAAAATCCGCAGGAATCCTCGTCGCCATCCTCGCAGAAGAACTACCCTCCTCCTGGCCCTCTAGGACGAGGATCTGAAGCAACGACGCGACCATCGACTCCATCCCTCGCTCCTCCTGGGCCCAAGCGCGTCAAGCTGAACAACGGACAGGCAGCGAAGACGAAGAGATCGTAAGTAGCGATGAGGCTGGCTGGATGGTGTTTTCGGTTTTGAAACACATGCTGATCCATAATGACTTCTAGGCCGATCAAGAACCGTGATGGACCGATCGCTGGCCTCCCTCGAGTCACTCGCGCGGGTGGCGGAACAGGTACCCCGATTGGGCTGGATGACCACCACGCGGCAGTAAGTAACACCCAAGTCCGCGCGCCCCAACATTTTCATCCTTTTATCCTTTCACGCGTCAACACCAACCTTTCACCCTTTTGCTTTCATCACCCCTCGATGCATTTTCCAACCCAGCTCCCTCTCTCGCCCTTGTCCATTTCGTTTTCTTGCTCTGCACGATCATGTTCACTCACCGCTCCTCAGCTTTCACCCCAGTCCGACAACGATGACACCTGCGCCGCCTGTGGAGGTGCTGGATACCTCATCTGTTGCGACAGTTGCAGCCGATCCTTTCATTTTCTCTGTTGTGATCCACCTTTGAACGAGGACGAACCCGTCCCCGCCGTCTTCCACTGCCACGTATGTGCAACGAGCGCCCGGGCCACTGAAGAGGTATCTGGGGAGGAACAGCGTTTCCGACTCATGGGTCCTTTACTGGCCGAACTGGATAAGGCAAATGTGAAGTCCTATTCATTGCCGCACGATATCCAGGATCACTACGAAGGTGTGCGCTCCGACAGAAATGGCGCCTATGAGGAACCAGTCAAGAAGATCCAACTGTAAGTCTCACGTGCCTATTCTCTCAAGCACCAAACACTGACGGCGTACAGCGGTAAGGGTACCGGGTACGGTGCAGCTAAGCCTGACTATTACCGGTTGCATAACGGAAACCAAGTTCTGTTGTGTATTCACTGTGGCAAGTCGGCTGCTAACCGGAGAGCCATGATTCAATGTGATTATTGCCACGAGAACTGGCACTTGGACTGTGCCGGGCCCATGGCAAATCCGCCTGCTATCTCACTGGAGGCTACGCATCGAGATGCCTGGCGATGTCCCCGTCACTTTGAGCATGATATGCGGAGTGGCCAAGTTCTGCAGCAAGACCTCAATGGCATTGGAGTTGGCGGTGACCTTTCGCCATGTGCATCTGCTCCTCGGCGTATTCGCAAACCAAAGAATCCTCGCATATATGAACCTGCTGTTTCACGCGGAGTGCGCAATAACGGCTTGATTGAGGTTATCCATGACCCCGACGACGATACCGATGGCGAAGGAAACTATGTCTTCCCCCCAGCTTTCCCGCCTCTTGATGATGCCACCGATCAGAACGGCAAGACTTATCGCCTCCCCGAGAAGGGTATTATGCTTGATTTCCTTGATAAAGTCAAAGCGTAAGTCATTCTTTCCCTCAAATAAATCGACGATGACTAACATTTTATCATAGTAGCCGTGCCGCCGAACCTGCCCGAAAGAAAGTTAAACTATGGAATGATTTTGGACGCAACCAAACATCATTTGCCGATCGTTCGCTTGATCAGCAGCAGGCTGCTCTTCAGCTTACGCAATTTGCTCGTAAACAATCTGACATTGGAATGGATTCTACTGACATTCACTCGCTTATTCTCAACCTCATGGTATGTTTTCACCCAATTGATTATCAATGTTCTAGTACTAACGCTTATTTTCAGGCCGAGGCTCCTTATGAGATTACCAATCCTGCTCTTGACCCCAAGAATCTTTCGGCTGCTTCTAAGGAGAAGCTTCAGCAACTCCAATCTGCGATCTCCAGTCTTCTGAAGAAGTCTGAAGCGTCTCAGAATGCTTAAACGTATCGAAAATTATCACTATGAAAGAAAATGTTTCCCAATTCTCATCATCTTTGGCCCTGTACTGCATAGCGTGGTGGTTTTCTACTGGCAGTCCTTTCTCACACAGATGCCATCGGGCGGTACTCGGTACTCGCCCACAAAAATGCTCTGAATTTTTTGCTCTCTTCATCCGATTTTTCTCTACGGCTTCTAACGGCATCAAACATGGGAAATACGGGGTGTTCAGGCTGGGTCTAGCTTTTTAACCGGTTTTCCTTTTACTTTTGTTCGAGACCCAAGCAACTTTTTACTTATCACGGCAGCGATGGAGTTTATGGATCCTTAGGTGTATCCGACAGAAGCTCAACCAATGGCTATTCAATGAACTGGCTTTTTGGTTATCGGCTTCTATCTTCTTTTTTGCGACTCTTAGTTTCTGTTTCCGCTGTTTTATCCACCCTCTTTTTCTTCGGTTTTTGCGAACAATTAGGATAGGAACTGATTGAATTGGATGATTCATTCGGGCGTCTTAGGATGGTATTATAACTAGTATGCCTAGTTTTTCTGCTTTTTTCTTCTCTCTTCTTTGGTTCTAGTGATGAGGACGATGGATGGGTGGGTAGAGGGGCCGGTAGAGGGGCCGGGAGGATTACGGCTAGGCTAGGCTGGATATTCAAATGGTTTGGGCTTTTTGAACCACTTTTGGTTTTTTTGGGGGTGATCTGCTTTGCGACGTTTTTGTACTTTTAGGGGGTGAGAGGATAGGGTAATGAGATTATTATTATATTTTGGATTATTTTTTACCACGTGTGGGCTTAATATGATTGATGATGGTGTTATGAGTTTTAAAGAGGGCCTGGCTTTAGTGAGTGGGGAAACGTGTGCATGAGAAGATGTGATTGATATCCTCCTATCTTAATTCCAGTTTCGATGTTGTGAGTAACAGTGATAGGGAAATGGGTTACAGCCCTGGAGGGCGCTAACTGTCCAAATTGGGACTCACTAATGTCGTTGAATGAAGGTTGAGTACCTAGTTGAGTTCCCATGGTACCAAGACCATGGTTCTAAACCTATCTGTCGTAACTTCCAGAAATGTCAGTGATCGGAGTGGCGACAGCACTCATGATTACCATGGTTCGTTACGTATATACTGTACAGCTATGACTCACTCATCCACCCACACTCACTCACGTGCACTCAATATAGAAAGTCGTAGAAAGTATTCGAAGAAGATGGTATATTTTGGGTATGGAGAACGGTCTATCAAGCAAGTCCTAATCCTAGAAAAGCTGTGGGGTGGGAATGGAAAGGAAAGGAACAATCATTGCCGAGATGTAAGTCTAATAGCTAAACCAGGCAACCGTCATCCTAATGATGAAATGAGAAAGTGCTATGAGGGCTAATCAAGGTGCGCAACGGCCGAAGTAACGGGGATATAGGCAGCAGTCTCGGACGGTGTGTTGCTTGCAGAGCCAAGCGAGGAAACGCTCGAGACCGAGACCGTAGCCTCCGTGGGGCGAACTGCCGTATCTGTTGTGAAGAAGTAGGGTTAGTACAGGAATACATAGGGGGAATGTGTAGTACGTACTTTCTCTGATCGGTATACCAGTAGTATGCGGATGGGTCGATGCGCTCACGCTTGAAGGCAGCCATCAACTCTTCGTAGTCGTCTATCCTCATACTTCCACCGACAATCTCGCCAACACCGGGCATAAGACAGTCGACACTCTCCGTGACGCGGGGATCACTCTTGTCCTTCAGCATGTAGAAGGCTTTGATCTCAGCGGGAAAGTGAGTGAGGAAGATAGGGCGGTTGATGATGTCCGTCATACGCCTCTCTGCGGCTTCGGCAATGTCATCACCAAATTTGTGAGTCTCGCCGTCTTCGTTAGGGATGTCGTGTTCGACCAGCCATTGGATGGCTTCTTCGTACTTCATACGCTTGAATGGGCGCTCTGGCATCTTGAACTCGGGGTTGAGATCCTCAATGTATTGCTTGATAGTAGGATCAGCCAACGTGATTTCAAGAACACGGCACATGACGAGCTCAAGGTGGTCCAGAAGGTCATCAAAGTTGATGAAGTCAAGTTCCGCTTCCACGTGAGCATACTCAGACAAGTGCCGGCGGGTAAGAGACTTTTCGGCGCGGAAGGACTTTTCGATACAGTAGACATCTCCCATAGATGGGAGACATGTCTCCAAGTAGAGTTGCGAGGACTGGGTGAGGTAGGCGGACTCGTTGTAGTAGTCGAACTTGAAGAGAGTGGCACCTCCCTCAACCTGGGTCTGCACCATTGCGGGCGGGCTCACTTTGCGCATACGCTGCTCCTTGTATACTTGGTTGAAGGCGTACTCAACGGCATCGCGGACGATCATAACCTTTGAAGCTGTCTCGCCACGAAGAGTAAGGTGTCGCAAATCGAGTAGTGTCGCGTGCTCGGTGTCTTTGGAGACCCTGTTAGTAATAGCATCATCTCCACCTGCTGCTTTCCAGTGGGAATGAATCCTGTAGAAGTCCGCATGCAGCTCGCGGTTGTTGGGTGCGTGGGCACCAGCAGGAACCTCTCGAAGCTCTCCGAGAATTTCGATGCTGGTTTCGCGGGTCAAGGTAAGGGCGTCATATGTCTTTGCCAGCCTTCCGGTGAAGATGACCTGCATGAAGCCATATCCATCACGGAGTGTGATAAACATAACCTCCTTCTGCCTCCTTTCTCTGTGTACCCGCCCGAATACCCTCACTCGTGTGCCTTTGACGTCTGATCCGTTGCCCAGTTTGATTTTAGCAGGATCGGTCTCATCCAGTTTGATCTTCTCTGCCTTGGGTAGGCTTGTATCCTCTTCTAAGACAATCTTCTTCGCTTCATCAAGGACCTTCTTTCGGTCTGCCTCCTCTTTCGACCTCTGTGCGACCAACTCTTGCTCTCTGGCAGCCTTCTTCTGCTGTGCTTTGGCATAGTTGATTGCCTTCTTCATAGCAGCCTTAGCGACGGGCTTCCATTCTAACCTGACACTTGGATCAGCGCCCTCAGGGACCTCTCCAGTCTGAGATTTGCGAGTCAAGAATTTTGCGGTTTCGCCATGAGTGAGAACACCAAAGCCCAAAGATTTGTAGGGAGAAGATTCAGTTCCCTGTTGAGTTTTTGAGTCTTCGCCGACGTCTTCATCGATATAGTAGGTCTGCTCGGCCATGGTGGGTGGAATTGGGTTTGGAGAGAAAAGATCAGGGAGGAGAGAGAGAAAAGAAATGGCCTGAATTCGGAGGAGTCATTCATGGTGGGACAGTGTGGTTTGCTCGCTCCGTATCACGCGGCGATAAGATTAGATAGCTTGCCCCTCCGTGTCCAATTCATTTACCTTCGACACACTTCACGTCGGACAAGAACCCCTTCGCTTCTGTCTTTGGCCTCCAGAGGATGAGTGAGACTTGTATCTGATACATCACAATTCCCCTGCGACATCCTGAATGGGCCATGTAGAATCTGCTCGTGCTATGGCGCAATTCCGCTCTCAGCCCTATAAATCTGCCCCGCCATCGTCAACAAATCATGAGATACCAGTTGGAAAAATGCTGGTGCCACGACACCTATGTTCTTTAACTTTCTAGTAACCAGAACCGACTGGAGACGATTGAAGTTTGCCAACGATTGGAAATCCACCTTCGGATAGTGAAATACCTCATCCGATTTCGCCGGATGCTTGATTGTGTCAATTCCGCGGTGCTTACAAACATTTCGATATTCCAACTGGAATAAAACCACACGACGTTGTCTTCATTTATTTCATTCATAGCAAAGCATTATATTAGTTCTTCTTTACTTAATCAGTTATGGCAGACCCGAGTCTCTACACATATCCTTCACCGTTGGAGGGCTATGAGAATCTCCCACCTCTTCCAGAGTCAGTCTTCATTCATTCTGCCCGATGTAACGATGCAGCTCGGGGCAAACAATAATATCTAACACCATCCAATAGTGAGAGAAATGAAGATGGGAAGTCGTACGTCAATCCACCAACTGCCCAAAGGAGTGCTGCATACGATGCCTTCATATCACCCATTTCTAATGGACGCCGCGGTGGTTTCGATATACACATCTACTTTCTCCAAACCGATGCAGACGAAGTAAAATTTGCTACCGAACTATGGGAGCGTATACGCCGCGAATGTTGGTTTCCAAAAACAATATCTTGAACTAAACTAACATACGGTCATCCAGTCCCCGAACTGCGAATATATAGGGTTTGGGATAAACCTATCGGACCTCACACAATGGCTATGTTTGAGGTCAATCTATTCACTCCTGGTATTAAGCTCCTCAGTTCGAAGGATGACCCCGTCTTCTGACAGTCTTTGTAGAACAGTTTGGAGCATTCATCCCTTGGCTTGTAATAAATCGAGGGCCCCTTTCAGCCCTCATCCATCCCAATACTGGAGATGATGAGCGTGACCATACGCAACGCGCTACATGGATGGGACAACCGCTGCCATTGAATTTGAAACTCTTCAAATGGCTCAAGGAGAAGAAGATGCAAGGAAATTGACGATTGTAACGAGGATTACAGTGCTAAGACATTAGTCTAGTTACGCATTCGAGAAATGCGTGCAGAAAGGAACCCAGTTTTGTGACCTAGAGACACTACATCCTTCCAAGCTGAAAGGCATTGGAATCTGCTTCATACCTTGAAGGGTATATATCTCCTCAGGCTACAGGAGGTATGCATAAAGACCTCCCTTGTAAATAAAGTTCTAGAAAAGTGTTACCAGATTGATGTCCAGATATTGTAATAGTGAGACGATGGAGGATAATGTAAAAGTGGCGGGGTATGACGATTGACTTTCTACTGGCGTGGTAATTGCTTGTTTTAGCAAGCACGCTCTATAATCCTACATTTTCCTAGTAGACTGGAAAAACCCCTAGTCATTATCATGCCATATGCTTTTCATTCCGTTTCCATGCTAATTCTTGTTCGAGCTTCGAGCCTGAACTGGACTCTGCGGCCGAATTTCGCTGGGTGATTGTGATAATGGCTTCATGTAGCCGTAGTGACACCCGTAGATACTCGATGTGTTCAGCTGTGGCCATTTAATCGCCTCATCCCTTCTTCTCTTCCCCGGCCTTCCTTTTCTTCGCTTTGTCCTTCTTCCTCTTACTCCGATCCCTCTTCTTCAACGCCGTCATGCCCGCTTTGCACACCTCTGCATACCGCGCATAGAAAGCATCTAATGCATCCGGCTGAACAACCGTCGAGATCTTCTTCTTCGGTCGGTCTTTTCGATCCGTTCCAGCCTTCTTCTCTGACTTATTATCGCAAGCTCGAATAATGATCGGGAGTGGGTTATCAGGGTGCGTATCCCACAATGGGTCGTCCGCAACTTTCATCGAAACATCGCCATCCGCGTCTTGATATGTGAGGCGCTTCTGCGTGAGGTGGATAGAACCATGGCCTTTTGTGCGGTTCTCATCGAGGAGGGCAGATAGTTGTGTGAAGAACTAGGCGCATGTATTAACACATGATCGAAAATTAAATAAGGACTCTTGGCATACTTCTTCGTTATCGAGATGGCCTTTGGTAGCCATTTTCGAATTCGCGGGCGCTATAATTCCAATTTGTGTTTCCCCATTCACGAGTCAAGTATGATGATGCACTTGGAGTGAGGTGGAATTTAAGTGGGATGTGGGGGTGCGACGGAAGTTGGCCCATGAATTAAACTCCGGAGCTGGAACTTTTTTTTGGGGATCGCTGGTTTCCTTTCCTCACACAATGCGACAACAGAACTTCAAGGGCCCAAAGCTGCCAAAAGAGCTCCGCGATCGGTTTGGAGGCAAGTTTTCTCAGTATATTCGTTTGATATATTCTAAAATATTTGTTTCTTTAGATCCTGCGAACCATGCGAAACCTGGCAATCGAGGACGAGGTGGACCGCTGAATCGCAAAGACCGGAGGAAAGCAGAACGCGCAGAGAAGAAGGCAAGCAAAAGGCCCGGGCGACCAAATAATGGAGGAAGACAGCAGAAATACTCTACACATCACGAATCGGAGGAGGAAGAGGATGATTTCGAAGACGAAGATTCTCCACCGCCGAAAGCCGTACCCGTGAAGCAGAACGATGTGCAAAAGGCGCTCAAGTCTATATTAAAGAAGAATCCACAGCCGGAGAAAAACGCAGCGCCGGATCGAGCGACCGCATCTCCCTCACCGCCTCCACAATCGTCACGCGCTGTTAGAGACAGGCTTGCAGCAGATGATGCTGAGATCGCTGCGTTGGAGAAAAGGCTGGGGATGAAAGGCAAGAAGTCGAAGAAGGCTGATGATGATGATGGATTAGGCGATCTATTTGCAGGCTTAGATGGGCTGGAAGATTTAGAAAGCGACGAAGATTCATACGGTGGCTTCACAAAACGGAAGAGGCCCGAGGACGACGAATGGCTTGCCAACAAACGGCAAAAGGCTCTCGGGACCAAGGGGAAACCATCAGAGCTCAGCAATAGCGAGTCTGGGACTGAAGATGACCTTATGGGAGACTCTGAGTTAGAAGGCTCGGAGGAAGACATGGATGAATTCGACATGGATTCTGAAAATGAATCTGATCTTGAAGACTTGGAATCAGAAGATGGAGACGATGATGCCGATGAGCCCGTGAAACCTCAAGTTCGAGAGAATCCATACGTTGCTCCGGTAATTTCAACATCTGCGCCAGTCGCTAAATATGTTCCTCCATCCCTCAGAGGACCTTCATCATCTGATGCGGAGGCATTATCACGGCTCCGAAGGCAAATCCAGGGTCTACTCAATCGACTCTCTGAGGCGAATATGCTGACCATACTCCGTGATATCGAGAAGGTGTATCAGGATAACGCTCGCGGATACGTGACTAGCACTTTGGTTGACCTACTTATTGGACTACTCGCAGATGCGACTACCCTTATGGATACCTTTCTCATTCTCCACGCCGGGTTTATCGCAGCAGTATACAAAGTCATTGGAACAGACTTTGCAGCGCAGATGGTTGAACGGATCGTTGCAGACTTTGATCGACATTACAACAATGGTCAAATAGAAGGCGGCAAGCAACCGACAAATCTCATGTCTCTTTTGGCTGAATTGTATAATTTTCAAGTTGTTGGAAGTAACTTGGTCTTTGATTACATCAGATTATTCTTGGATGAGCTCTCAGATATTAACACAGAATTGCTCTTGAGAATTATTAAAGGTAAGAGATGCTTAACATTTGATACATATGCACTTCCTCTAACTTCGTCAAGTGTCCGGTTCACAACTTCGACAGGATGATCCTTCCTCATTGAAAGACATTGTGCTACTACTTCAGAAATCTGTTGCTAAAGTTGGCGAGAGCAACCTATCCGTCCGGACCAAGTTTATGATCGAAACTATCAACAATCTCAAGAACAACCGTGTGAAGACTGGAGTGAACGCCTCCGCCATAGTATCAGAACACACAATTCGAATGAAGAAAACCCTAGGAACACTAAATTCGCGAAATCTCAAAGGAACTGAACCTTTGAGAATTGGTTTAACGGATATTAGGGATACTGAAAAAAAGGGTAAATGGTGGCTTGTAGGAGCAAGTTGGCGGAATGAAGTACAGAACCCTAACACAACCACGAAAGACGTAGAGCAGAAAGTCTCCGCTGCAGATGATGAAGATGCTGTCGAATACGAAGACGGCACTACGGATCTTCTTCAGCTTGCAAAGGAGCAGCGCATGAACACTGATATCCGGAGAGCCATTTTCATTACAATTATGTCTGCCACAGACTACAAAGATGCTCAAGTTCGCTTGATGAAGCTCAATCTAAAGAAGGCGCAAGAGCTAGAGATACCGCGGGTGCTCACACATTGCGCTGGTTGCGAACGGAATTATAACCCGTATTATACTTTGATCGCTCGAAGACTTTGCTCGGAGCACAAGTTGAAGAAAGCGTTCCAATTCTGTCTATGGGATACATTCAAGAGTCTTGGAGAAAAAGGTGATGAAGATAGCCTGTCTGATGATGAGGAAGATGAGACCAAAGAGGATATGTCAACTAGGAAAGTTGTCATGTTAGGTAGGATGTATGGGACATTGATCGCAAACGGCGGTATTCCAATTACTTGCTTAAAGGTAAGTGTAATCAGTGGAGTAGGACGGCTCTTTTGGCTAACAGTCTTCAGACCCTCAATTTCCCGTACCTCCAAGCCAAGACAAAGGCTTTCGTAGAGATTATTCTGGTCACTGCCATCCTGCAAACACAAAAAGCCGCAAAGAGTGCCAAGGATGAGAAGGCGCTGTTGGATGTATTCTTGAAACTAGATCCAGCCCCGCAAATGGCGCGGGGTCTTCAGTACTTCTTGAAGAAGGTGGTTTCCAAAGGAGATATTGCCGGTAATAGATCAGAGAGGGAAACTATTCGATGGGCATGCGGTGTGCTCATGGATGCCTTGACAAGCTTAGCGACATCAAAGGTGGTTGATGAAGCTTAGTGGAAGCCAGACGCAGAAGGCGATAGTATGCTCGGTAATATATCAGTATGAAGATGTAGATATATTGCTTGCTGAAGAATCTCCGTGCTGCCGTGGAGTTGTTTTGTTGTTGGGCCGCACCTGCATCAGCCACAGCTCGACGCCACAGTTTTTTTCCAAGGTAAAGGTTCCTGGTTGGCCCCGACTCTATCCGGTCAAGCAAAAGTATTGCCGTCAGAACCCCGAGCTCAACACTCCCTCCATCCTCATCACTCTTCAATTGATCCGTCTTCTGCCTTCTGCCGTGCGCTTTACGGCCTCTTCCTTCTTCGAACCCTTTCCGCTGCCTCTCCATCATGTTCCGTGCCCTTGCACCCAGAGCTGCGCCCAGGTCCTTCCTGCGACCTGCGGGCGCCCAGCATGCCTTTCGCGCCTCGAATATCTACACTGTTGACCGGTTAATACGGGGTTATGCTACGGAATCTGGTGCGATCCGCTATTTATGGGCACCCTAGAGATGGGATTAAGCTAATGTGGAAGCAGAGGAGAAGGACCTCGTTATCATCGGCGGAGGTGTTGCGGGTTATGTTGCAGCTATCAAAGCTGGACAGGCCGGGCTAAAGGTTCGCACAACCACCACGATTCATCACCGAAAAACATCACATTAATCACGGTTCACCATTAGGTCGCATGTATCGAGAAGCGTGGCAGCCTCGGAGGAACTTGTCTCAATGTCGGCTGTATCCCCTCAAAATCGCTCCTCAACAATTCGCATCTCTACCACCAGATTCTTCATGACACCAAGAACCGCGGTATCGAAGTCGGCGATGTCAAGCTCAACCTCCCTGCAATGATGAAGGCAAAGGAAACTTCCGTCTCTGGTCTCACTAAGGGTATTGAATTTTTGTTCAAGAAGAACGGCGTCGAGTACATCAAGGGAACTGGTGCTTTCCAGGACGAGCACACGATCGCGGTTAATCTTATCGAAGGTGGCGAGACAACGGTCAAGGGAAAGAACATTTTCATTGCCACTGGCAGTGAAGCGACTCCATTCCCCGGCTTGACCATTGATGAGAAGAAGGTTATAACCAGCACTGGAGCTATTGCTATGCAAGAGGTTCCCAAGAAGATGGTCGTTATCGGTGGCGGTATCATTGGACTTGAGATGGTTAGAGACCCAAAGCTATTGGAATGGGAGGATTGGCTAATTGAGAAATAGGGTTCCGTATGGTCACGATTGGGATCTGAGGTCACCGTTGTCGAGTTCCTTGGTCAAATCGGAGGACCAGGAATGGACGCCGAGATCGCCAAGCAAACCCAGAGGTTGCTCCAGAAGCAGGGCATGAAGTTCAAGCTCAACACCAAGGTCACTGCTGGTGATGACAGCGGCGAGGGTGTCAAGATCAACACCGAAGCCGCCAAGGGAGGCAAGGAGGAGATCGTAAGCATCCACGCTTACTTCATGCTTATATTTTCACTAATACGAAATATAGCTTGATGCCGACGTTGTGCTCGTCGCCATTGGTAGGAGACCATACACTTCCGGATTGGGCTTTGAGAACATTGGTCTTGAGGCCGATGAGAAAGGCCGCCTCGTCATCGACCACGAGTACCGCACCAAGATCCCTCACATCCGAGTTATCGGAGACGTAACGTTTGGTCCTATGTTGGCTCACAAGGCCGAAGAGGAAGCCGTCGCTGCCGTTGAGTATCTTACCAAGGGATACGGCCATGTCAACTATGGCGCTATTCCATCCGTTATGTACACTCACCCTGAAGTCGCCTGGGTTGGCCAGAACGAGCAAGAGTTGAAGCAACAGGGCATTGAATACCGTGTTGGCACATTCCCCTTCTCTGCTAACTCAAGGGCTAAGACCAACCTCGACACCGAGGGTCTCGTCAAATTCCTCTCCGACGCGAAGACCGACAGGATATTGGGTGTCCACATCGTCGGACCAAACGCTGGTGAGATGGTTGCTGAGGCTACACTGGCTTTGGAGTACGGCGCAAGCTCAGAAGGTACGTTAAACAATCATCCATCCCATCATACGAACCATACTAACTTCGTTTCCAGATGTTGCCCGAACATGCCATGCCCACCCAACTCTTAGTGAGGCCTTTAAAGAGGCTGCTATGGCAACTTATGACAAGGCTGTGCACGCATAGTGTAATTGTTGGCTTTGGTTATTTCCCTTTCTGCATGAGCGCATGTTTTTCTTTGGACTCCTCGGGTAGAGCTTGTGAATAGTACCTGTAATATAAAATAGCTCATGTGCTGTAAAAGAATGAATGAATACAGGTCTGGATTTTTGAAAAGACATGCATGACACAAATCCAATACATAGAGTTGAAGGCTCCAATGGACTCAAACTTCTTACAAGCCCGATATAATAATATCCTAACATGTGAGCATTTCACCCCACCTCCCCATCCATCCATCCTTGGCACCTTTCGGCCCCGGAAAATCACCCATCCCGACGCATCTCTCATCTCCATCAAAAGTTATCTATCTCCATCCAAACACCCCCCACAGCCATCCTCCCAAAACGAAATGGCCAAGCGCGCACTCCCAAAAGACCAAATTGTCAAGCTCATAGTCGGGGCCGGGCAAGCGTCGCCCTCGCCACCCGTCGGTCCCGCATTGGGAAGTAAAGGTGTGAAGAGTATGGATTTCTGCAAAGTACGTATTGAATTCAGTTCGAGCTTATCAATTGCTTTCGAGTCCACAGAAAAGAAGATAAAAAGCAAGGGAAAAAGAGATACTAACCCCAACCCCCCACAGGAATTTAACGCCCGCACCTCCCACTACACCCCAGGAACCCCCATCCCCGCCCTCATAACCGTGCGCCCGGATCGCAGTTTCCACTTCGAAACCCGCACACCACCAACCTCAACGCTCCTCCTCTCCGCCGCGGGCGTAGCGCCGCAAAAGAACAAAATCAAAGGTGCTGGAAATGTGCCTGGTCCACTGAATAACCATGAAGGTATGAAGGGGAAATCGTCGGCTAGTAGTCCGGTGAATGGGAATGCGACTGTGGGGACGGTGGGGACGGTCAGCTTGAAACATGTTTATGAGATTGCGAAGATTAAGAAGAGTGAGGTGAGGCTTTCGGGACTGAGTTTGGAGGGGTTGGCGAGGAGTGTGGTTGCGCAGGCGGCGAGTATTGGGGTGGTCGTTGTGCCGTAAGGTGGTTGGGATGATGGGGGGAATTGGGAATGGGCGTGAGGGGAATATGAGGTTATGCTAGTTGCATGGAATATGGCGTTTGGACTTGGGGTATTATTCCACTGAGAGTCTTGTCCACTCTATATCAAAATGGGTAGATCATCTGTATATATTTGCTGTATGATATGAAAAAGGCAGAAGGATGTTAAGAAGGATCAATCAAGATATTTTGTTTCAATGTCATTAAGCCATTTCGAATAACAATTATAGCGCCTTTCCTTTCGATGAAGAATGCGCCTTCTATGGTTTGTTTCGACCAACGCCGCCAGCCGTCGCAACCTCATGAGCTATAATCCTATTGTACAGCATCTGCCCCAATTTATCTCGGAGCAAATCCCCCCAATCCTGTAGACTGACTATACGATGGTCTCAAGCTCTCTAGCATAGCCTAGCGTGTTCTCGATGACTTGATCGCTCGTGACGAGGATATCCTTGTTCTGACTGAAGGCTTCCTCATCTTGCTGGGGGAAGTATATCCGGCTGTCCTTCACGACCCAACCTAGCTCTTGCGCGAACTTGACAACGCTGCCCTCGCTCTCAAGGAAAAGTAGGCTCTTGGCGTCGGAGACGGGTATCGAAGGATAAGCCTTCTCGGAGCAAGAAGCGATTTCCTTTCGAATGGTACCGATGAGGATCTAGGATAATAAGTTAGCATGAACACCACCAGATCTTGCAAATATCAATCAACATACCTCAGCGAACAACCCAAACTCCTCACTCGGCACCCGCTCACTCTTGGTCTCCCCCCAAACCCGATCATAACTCCCCTCCATAAGCGCCTGCTCCAACCTAATCGGATACTGAATGAACGCATCATCCTCGAGACCCTTCCCCCCTTTGCCCTGCTGCCTCGCCTCTGCAGCCGCGACCTCCAACGTCTCTAGCAAAGTATGGAACCCCGCATAATCGCCATCACTCAGCAGCAACAAAAGATACAGCCCGGTAATCTTACTAGAATTCCCCCCCTCCTTCGGTAACACCGACTCCGGCAGCGCGTAGAACGGTTGCAGCTGTTGAAAGTACCGGGTAAAGGACGCAGGATCCCGAAGCCGGATCGAAATCAACGCACCCAGCTCCAGGGTTTCGCGCGCAAGAAGCAGGTTCTTGCGTGGGGTTTCTTCGGTCGGGATCAGGGCTTTCAAGTGAAGGAGCGCTACCTTGGCTTGTGAGAGGAGCTGGGTGGAGTTCTGGAAGCGGTGGGTTTGCAGCGTGTTGTGGAGTTGTTTTAGCAGTTCTCGGAGCTGGTTTTCGGCCATTTTGGAGGTGTCTGTGGTGTAGGAGGTGGGTGAGGGAGATGTGTTTGCAGAGAGTGCAGGAGGCGATGTTGATGTGCGAGCTGTTAGTGAGGTTGTACATTGTGGTGGCCGGGCTTGAGGTGAAGCTGTGATGGTGGTCTTGGCAGGTTGCTTAGTAAGATACGTCACTGGTGCCCGCCACGATGGTTCGCAACCTTCAAAGGTTCGGTATCTGATATATGCCATAATTTTTGCAGACTTGTTGGAATGTAATTTAAAGGCTCCCCTGGGGAGACTGTACACGTATATACGATTAAAAGACAGAGGCCGCCTAGAGCAACGCTACACTGATCACCTGAAAAGGCTGCCAGATGACCTCCCCTGTGTCTCAACTATGGACTGAAGGCACCGAAACATGCAGCTATCTTTCCGCCTTACAAGGCACAACCACGCTGCACCAGGAACCACACGTCCGTAACTGGCTGGATGAGTTACGTCGGCTAGGTTAGCTCACTAGCACTCAATCTCCATCTATGCGCATATTGGACAAGACTCATATTGGGTTGTCTCCGTGAAATGTAGAACTATGTAATTAATAGTTTACTACCTTCGGCGCCCGAAACGACCTTTACCGCCTTTTGCATTCTTGCTTTTGATCTTGAGTTTGCGGTAATTTGCATGGGCCGACTCTTTGACCTTCCGAACAGCTTTCCTAACTGCTCCACCCTGTTTGGCTGCTGGATCCCCTTTCTTCTCGGCTTCTTTCAGTGGCTTGGGTTGGGTCTTGCGTTTCTTGGGAGTGTGGGAATCGTCACTAAAGTCTGAAGCATCGCCCTCTGAAGCATCTTCATCTGAGCCATCGTCATTCTCTTCTTCAATATCAGACAACGCCTGAGTTTCCTGGACAGTTTCGCAATCGTTCTCATTATCTTCAACAGATTGGGCTTCGGGCTGTGGCTTGGGTTTGTGGAACACAGGCCGCACTATTGATGTGGTTAGTAAAACAAAACAAATAAGCCGTGGTGTAGAACTCACTGATAACACGCCTCGTCTGTCTCTTTTGTCCTCGTTTCTTCCAGACCTTGCGAGGTTCACCATCCTGATCCATGCCACTCTCTGCCCCTGAGCCTTCTGCTTCATCATCTGATGCATTAGCCCCGTCTGGGCCCAGAGGCATGGCCTGACTGTCTTCAACGAGAACCTCTGGTACTCTAGGTTTCTTCGGTACGGGGATCCCCTCGGCCTCCATCTCTAGTTCACGCATGAGATCTAGTTCATCATCTAGTCTTGCCTCCTCTTGTTGCTTCTCTTCCTCTTCTTGCTGTTTCATAGCTCTAATCATCGCGCTCAAACTCCTTCCCAACGGTTTCCTCTTCCAAGGTGCTGGTCTTGGGACAGGCTCATCTTCTTCCGCGATGATGTCCAATGGATTATCTCGACGGAGAAAGGCAGGCGTACGAAGATGCTTCAGTGCGGATGTTGGTGTACCTTCCTCGTCCCGCTTCCTCTTTCTAGGCGTGACGAACTTGTCTAACAGGAACCTCTTCCCTGATGAGAGTGGTGTCTTGTCGCCCCTTGCCCTTGCCTCTGTTGATTCGTCATCTTCCAGACTAACGCGGTTCTTGCTAGGGGTCTGAAGCACATTTGGAGCATCAATGTCCCCAAGTACAGTTCTATTTTTGCTGGGCGTCGGAGCAAAAGGTAACAGGTCGAATAAGCCGAGTACTATACCATCTCTTTGTGGAGTAGGACCTATAACATCGGGCCCTTGTGGTGAGAGTGGGTTCGAAGGAGATTCAGGAGCACTAGAAGAGATTGCGCTGTCATTCCTACGCGCTTTTTTAGAAGGTGTAGTGAAGGTATCGTCAGGGAGAGATGCGGTATTCTGAGGTTCTGGGGATTTGCGTTTCCGGGCCGCTTTCGAGGGTGTTTGTGGAGCTGCTTTTCCAGAGAGGACATCGCGTAGTTTATTGTATTCCTTGTATTTTTGAGCTAAGAGCAGTCAGCAAAGTGTTGTATTGTTGTGCAAAAGGTGATCATACAGATGCTCGCGTTCGCCTTGATGTCTACTCTCCCAGCTTTGCGACCGTCATGATCGGCGGCAAATTTCTTCTCCCAAGTTTTGAGTTCTATGCGAAGAGCATTGCAGCGTTCCTCAACTTCGGTATTGGTGGTCGACATTGTTGGTAGGTTGGTTGTGGGAGTCGTTGAAGATGGAGTACGGGTTTAAGATAAATCGCGAAATGACGCGCTCGGTACTTGAGTCGCGTGCTGCGCGTGCTAGCCAGAATAAATTGCGTATTTGGTACCTACAGTAAGTAGTACCCGCAACTATACCAAAACGACAAAAAGCGCGCCCACCAAGCCACTTCGTCATTTAATGCCCTCTACTAATAGTGCTCATCTCATGAATATCTCGTAAGCTCATTTATGTTTCGCCTCATACGACACCCTTCTTAGCATATCTTCACCACAATGAAACAAAAGATAATTGAGACTGATCTTAATGAGTACCTATCTACTTGATACAAATAACCCAATGCTCCTAGTCCTATTCCATATGCTTTCAACTCCAATCCATCCGTGTGTTCATCGCTGAGATGAAAGGAGCATGTTCTATGAAGTAATATATCAATTGCGCCTACCTTGACCGTGAATACTAGCACATACTCCAGTCAGCCGATAACATTTGAGCAATGTATAAATCTGCTTTTGTTGACATCTTTCCTGATTAAGAAAATCCGTAGATACCTCCCTGCTCTTGGAATCTGATCTGGTGTTCACGTAAGTCAGCCCAAAGTCTTAATTGAGTTTCCTCATCCGCTGGCTGATTGGGATCAGAACCGTCAGGACTAACACGCTCCAACTTGCTTAGAATGTCGAGAAACTTCCAGAGGTAATCCTGGTGCTGGAGGGCTACGGAACCTTTGCGTTCCTTCGGTACTTCAAGGAGAGTGGAAGCAATTTGGCGAATCTTTTGGGTCTGTTGATAGTTAGCCAAGACTCATCGGATACTAGAATAGAAGTACTCACAAAACTATCCCCATTCGGCTCCATATTCACCATATCGATTGAGCCTAAAACAACCAAAACGTCCTTGACCACCTGGCCACGCTCTGCATCCATCTCTTGCTCCAAGGTCGTACCTGAGCGTGTAGATGTCGACAGATTCTTGGATAACCCGCTACCTAGCCCATCTGTAGTGTCTTGAACTGGCCTTCCGGCCGCTTGAGCCTTGCTATATTTGTCCAAAAGGGCAAAGAATTTCTCTACGAGGTAAGACCGAATACTAAGGTGAGTCGCATAAATGTTCGCTTTCTGGATTTCGTATTGAGCCTTACGTCTAGCTTCAGGGCTTTCGTGCTCAAAGGGTTGTAGAGCGGGATCTCGGACGGCTGTATACTCTGGCATCGGTGGGTAATATGGCTGCGTCCGCTGACCGAACCGACCATTGTGGCCATCTTCCGGCTGGACTCGAAGTACGTCGGGGAGATCCAAGATGACATTCTTGCATGTCTGGAGGCATTGATCTAATACTTTCTGCTGAAGCTCCCAGTCGAATAATTCCCCGACTCCAAAAGTCATTTCCATAGCGGAGAGTTTTGAATATGAAGAGTAGATGCGAGCATTAGTCACGAAGCCTGTTAGCAATGGTACTACTCCTTGAGGCTGGGGAAGAATTTCGTGCGGGAAAATGAACCCATCGTCAACTTCTGCGGGAAATGGCGGATACTGTTCTGAAGGTGTGGGAGGCGGTATAGACAGCTCTCCGAAAGAAGCACCAAGTTGCTGCATCGTCCTATTCATATAAAAACCATTAGTTAGGGCAACTTAGAGAGGCGTGGATTTTTAACGTACCTTGCACCAACGAATATGGTCCAAAATACCCTTCGTCCGATCTGTTCGGTGATCTTGTCGACTACAGCCTCCCTCGAGCCATCGAAATTTGGACCATCGGATCCGAGCGCGTTTGGAATGGCTCCCAAATGCGTATAGTCTTGATCTTGAGCCTTGTGAAGCCCAAGTGCGCGGATGATGGTCAATGATTCTCCAAAATAGAGACGTAGCTGACGCCACTGGAAAGTGTACGCTCCAGTCAATCCTAGAAAGTAGCTAGTACAAGCATCATGTACATTGAGTCCTGGGCGATCCAAATAACCGGGGCCACGTGCCTGGGCGCAAACCTCGCGACATTTGTCTACGAGAGCGAGATGCGTTGGATACTGATCTCTAGTTTGGGTTTTTAAATGGAGGCGCGGCTTTCTCGGGAAAGATGCGACCAAGCAGGCGATCATAGAAGCAAGCAAAGCTAGGAACGAAGGATTTGAGTAGTCTTCGCGTCGTAACCAAGCTTCACGGAATGATGGCTCGTGCGGGAAAGGGCAAAGGGGGTGGATGTAAGTGAAGAAATCGTCTATCAAGGCCTGCATCGTTGGTATTGGACATATCGATTCAGCAGAGAGATGAGGAGGATGCGAAGATAGTTGAGCTAACGCGTGGGCAGCGTTCGTCGGGGACGATGGTGTAGATGGGCCAGATGTTGGATCGGATCCTTCTAATCGGCGCTTTTTCTTGATAGCTTCAGCGTGACGATTGGGAGGTCCTCGTCGTCGACTTGGCCTGTCGAATGTGCAAGGGATTTCCAACGCTGCACAAGCTCGACATGGCGGGCCTGATTCGTCGCACTGGAAAGAAAATTAGTTAGGATAAATTCTGGAGGGTATCTATAGCTAGAAATAAGCCGTGATAGGCAGCTCATCAGATATACTGTGTACTTACTTTGACTTTTCTAATGCTACAAGAATCACACGCTTTCCTGAGTCGATTTGGCTTCTGTTGTCCATCGCCAGCTACCTGAGGTATAGGGCGCTGATCCGTCAACGCGTGATTGGCTTGATGTGCTTGTTGTTGCAGAACTTCGTTGATGTTGTCAATCTTTGGAAAGATGTTCTGGCTCAAAGGGGGACCGTAACTGAGCTGCTGGGGATGACCGTTGTCCAGCATCTGCGCGCTGGGCGCAGCAGGGTAGATGGGCGCATAGTGAGTCTCTTCGGGTTGCGGAGGCGGTGGATATTGTGATGACATTGAGCCGTTCATTTGGGGGGGTCGTGTGGTCTGGGCAACGAGGTTTCTGTCGCGTTTTTGGCGTCAGTGAGGGACACGGGAGGGTGGATGGGTAAATTGTCCTCGATTAGTGGACTGCGCTGGAGCTATGATGGCGTCGAACTCACGTTCACTGCGGGACGGCGGAATGCAGATCGATCGCGGACGATGCTCGGAGATTAGCCGGGTAACGCGGGCTCGAGGGGGTCGTTGTCGATGGCGGTCGTGTTCCTCACATGAAGCTTGAAGCAAATCGAGAGCGTGCCGTGGTGGAGTCGTGATGGAAGTGCTGGTGGAGCAGCAGAGTCTAGTAGTGCTTTGCGACCGTGGTGAAGGGCTTTGACCAAGTGCGTCACCGGATGCGGAGTTTAGCTCAACAAATTTCTCACAGCTCTGCGTCGCTGTACCCAAGGATTGGCAATGGCAATGGCTCTGGCTCTTCTCCTAGCGGTGCCTCGGTACCTGGCCAGCGCGGGTCGCTGGTGCTCGGTGACGCTGCATCCACGTCCTCGCCTTATTTTTCGCCTTCAAAACATTGCACTACGCCTCGGACCTTCCTCGGCTCTGCTGCATTCTCATCGTCAAAATAACCCTTGTGCTGATCGGTGGATAACTGCTGCGCCGCCAATCACAGCCCGCCACCGCCAGCGACCAGCACAACGGCGCACACTTCAGGTAGAGATCATGTCCATTTATACATTTTCTAGAGAGGCCCATCGCCTTGGCTATCGTAACAGTATTCGTGATGCTCGTGAATCCAATCAAACCCAAATTCCACCCCGTGCAAATCCTAAGAAGCTTTTCTTGCCATATCCTATCCAGTCTAAGAACTCCTTCAGCCATGCCAAGCCCCATCCCATCAGTCGCTATCATCGCTCCCAGGCGACTCTCTCGTCGGCGGCCTCGACGTCCTAGACAAGGAAAAGTCAAGAACGTCGCTCCTTGGCTCGACGAACTTGCGTAGATTCCATCCGATTTGGATAGCCATCGGCTTCTCTTGGCCGAACGGATCAACCTGTTTGCCCTTGACAAAGATGATTTGGTTCTGGCTGTCCTCGCGGTCGTAGACCTTGTCCGACGCCCCAAATGCAATCACGGCCAACTTGGAGCTTCGCTTTTGAGTCGCAGCATGAGCGAGGCTCTTTTCGAATCCCTGTTGCGCTATCCCCTGCAGCAAATGCTCATACACCTTGCGAGGCAGCTTGGAGGATGACGGGCTGTTATTTGGCCAGGTCGTTATATTCAACGTGATGAGGTTGGGCAGATCTCCCAGGCAGTGCTATGAACGTTAGAATAAGCATCCGAAGTTGTGCCCATCCGAGGTGAAGCCGCCACGAGGGAAGGGTTGATTCAAACTTACCTCGAAATTTACGAATGAGTCGCTGTTGTGTCTGATGACACTTGTCGATGGGAATCCCACGGAAATCTGCTCAAGCAACGAGCAATCATTGCAGATCTGCTGGAACGAAGAATAGTCGTACACAAGCTCCTCATCATTGTCCTCAACCCTGCATGCGTGAACATTCAACTCCCTAAGCGTCTTCCCGTGCCTCACTATACCCGCTGCTGCCGGCAGGCTCTTGACGAAGTTGAGGTCAATTGTCAAGACCTGAATACCTGTAACGAGACACAAGAAGCCGTCCAAAGCGCCCAAGCCATCATTCTCAGCGTTATCGTCGTGCTTGAACTCCAAAGTCTCCAGCTTTTGTGGTAATTTCGTGCTCTTGCTTAGCTCTGCAAACAGGGCGTCTGCACCAGAACAGGCAAATATACGGATTGACTTCACCGTAGAGAAATTGATAAGTCGGCAATATGTCTCTGAAGCATAGCGAAGACTGATCTTTTGAAGCGTTATTTCCTTCAGAGCCAAAGGCGTACACTTGTCGAATGGTCGCATGTGGTTAAACATGGTACTCGTAATAAGGCCAGGGCCAGTGATAGAGTCATTCAGCTCTCGAGCTTGTTCTGGAGAATCACTCTCATCGAAGCTCGCATGGAGGGTTATCTTTTCAATCTTAGAAGCTGAGGCCTGGGAAGCTTTCTTAAGCAATAAGTGGCAGTAGTCTAGAACCTCTCGACTATCCGGATACAGCCCGAGCTTCTTGGTGTTCTGAAAGACGGCGTCAAAGTTTGGAATCTTCTCCAGCTCCGACAAAACATTGCGGTCCAGCGCGATCCCTTCGAGCCATGTCATTCGCTTCTGTTTCTTGTATAGAAGGATGAGATTGTCTCCAGAAAAGGGCGACCACGGATGCCACGAGAACTTCTCTAATATATTCTCTGGGAGGAACTCGAGGATCATTCGAATCGCAAAATGTGCTTGTTGCAGCTGGTTGCATTTGTCCATGACATCCGCAAGATAAAGATCCAACTTCCGAACCCATGGTAACCCGATGTTTTTGGGATTCAATAGGGAGACGAGCTTGGTATCAGAGGAGCTTCCAATATCCAGTGTAACTTCACGGTAGAGCTGCCGTACGGTGATGTGGTGCAATTGCTTGCAGACCAGACACAGGTTCTTGAGATCGGTGGGACGGATGACCTGTCATATTGTCAGCTATTATTCGCGATCAAGTTATATCTCAGTTTCTGTAGACAGTGGTCAAAAGGGACCATATATCCTTCACAGGAAAGCGCGCAGGCGCAAACAGGTCCAGCAAAGGCAGCGCTTCTTACATGTTGGACTATCAACGATTTGATATCAACCGAAAGGTCCATAAATGTTGTCGGCGCCATGTTGAAAGCAAGGCAAGGCTGGTGAGGTTGGTAGGTTGGAGGGACGAGGGGCGGCAGGGTGTTGCGACGGCGAGGGCAGGGCTGTCTTGGTTGACAATGATCAAGCAGGATCAAAGACGCAATTTGAAGTGAAGCAGCAGCTGGCTTCGTTGTTGCCTGAGGGGCTCTTCGCGACCCACATGAGAAGCTCAGCGGCGACTAGGCTGCGGTTGGTGATTGTGAGGGCGGAGGAGGGTGAAGTCGCAGGACGAGCTGGATCACCTCAGCCTCAGCGGTTGCGCCAAGCAGGCCCACGCACCAAAGGATACGTGCGCTCTCATCTTCGAATCGTCAATTCAAGCTTTCTTGACGTCGGCCGTCTGATTGGCAATTGTACGATGCAGCTGCATGGTTGTTGGAGGTCATCCGTCACACAAACGACCCTCATCCTCTTTTCGCGCACCGCCACCGCCGCCGGTGAAGGTGGGGGCAAGCAGGCAGACACAAACCGTTGCGCTGCACATCATCAACATCACCATCACCCTCACCCTCACCCTCACCATAATCATTATCACCATCATTGTTAGGTCGCAATTGCACGATGCAGACTCTTCATGCCCGAGTCTGGGTATATATCCATGATCTTGTTTAGGAACAAAACGCCCAACGTCATGTCCTCTGCAAATCCACACCCTAAAGCCCTTGAACATATGCTCCCAGAATCCCTTCAAGCCCAAGTTTTTGAAATAATACAAAATAAAAGAAGGTTCCCGTCAAACGCCTCCGAATGATCAAACACCTCGCTATGCTGGTGCACCAAATCTAGAGAGGAAAAACAGGTTTCGCCGTTACACGTCGTCATCATCTTCCCTCTCGAATTCCGCCATCATGGCAGCTTCAAGGTCTTCTTCATCGCCCCCCAGACCACCATCGTCTAGCTCAGCTTCGCCCTTGCCATCCTCACCTTGCTCTTCCTCGGGACCAGTGGTCTCTGGGCTCGGAAGACCGGATGATTTGTCCGCTGAAACAACGTTTGTAAGGCTTGTGACTCGGGCAAGGACACGCTTCTTTTTCCTCTGTAGCCGTGATTCGGTAGCACTATTGACACTGGTATCGCTATCCTCGGCCTCGCTGGTCTCGGTAGAGCCAACAGGTCGTTTCCGCTTCATCTTGTTTTTCTTGGCCGACTCTGTGGTTAGCGTGCTGGTATCAGAACGAACACTCTCGGCATCGCTTCCAGTATCGTCACCACTCTCTCCAGATTCGTCCATGAAGTCTTGAAATTCGTCACCGAGCGATTGCCACTTCTCGTCTGACATATCCAATTGGAAGTCCTCACCGAGGTCATCAGTGTCACCTTCCAAATCATCATCTTCCCCAGTACCGGCCGTATCGTCATCTTCTGCTGATAAAGGGACATCTTCTAAGTCATCAAAAGTGTTGTCGCCGGATCCCGCGTGACCACCGTGCTCGGCAGGGTCTACTTCAATGATGTATGGGGATTCATCTATCCGTTCCCATTTGGAAAAACATTCCAGTATCCAATCGGTGGCTACGATCTTGATACGAGGATAACGAGCTGCTTTTTTCACCTTTGTAGTCTTCCGAGTTGGATTAGCAACAACATGGGTCGTGTGTCTCGTAATATCTGTCATGACTTGAGCACCAAAGCTTTTTGCCCATAATGCAATATCGGAACTACGTTGTGTTAGGAATGCTTCGCATTATATATGAATGTGGACTTACGTTTGGACATCCATTCCTAGAGGAATAATCCCTGAGAAACAAATATACGTTCCCTGTAGTACAGCTTGTTTCATTCGAGGCATTATGATCTTGACATCAGGCACAATTCCTAGATCATCCAATGCGCGTTTCTTTGGGCTCTTCTGACCTCGGAGTTCAGCAATCCTACCCCCTTGGTGTCCGGTTCGCTTCTTCTGATATTCATCATAGAAAACTGAGTGAACACGGCGTAAACACGCTTCGATGGTTTCTAATTCATGGTCGTCGTCGTGCAGAAGGCCCTGTCTATGCCTCTGCTCCGGTGCAGGGGCCTCGCCATTCTCATCAGCGGCGGCTACGCCCTCATCCTCCTCGGCAGCCTTCTCTTGCTGATCCAATAAACGTTGCTTTTGCAATAAAGGCCGTTCGTTTTGCTGCGATTCAATGACTTTCTCCTGCTCCTTGACTTGTTGTTCTAGTACATCTGGATTGTCGCCACCACCCATGGCAATCAGCTGCTGCTCGAGATCGGTCAAAGCACCATTTGTAGCTGGCACCGATATAGCCTCGGTCGGTTTTCCAGCAACAGACAGCGCTTCTGTGTCTTCACCTTCACCTTGACTGGCCTTCCCTTTCGGGTTGGTAGAGTCGGCGGCAGCTGTCTGCGTAGCTGTTGTCACCAGTTCGGTTTGCTTGGGAAGGAAGCTAGCGTTGATGTCTCCAGCTCCTAAGAAGAAGTTATATTGTCGGACGCGAACGAGGTTATCGCTCCAATGCCATATGTCAGCCCTGTCATCGATAATTGCAACCATGTCGGTATTAGTTGGGAATAAGCGATGGAGTGTCTTGATCTGATCCGTCCCGTTCTCGTCACGGCTGAGTATTCTATCGCCGAAGAAGCGACGGTCAGGGTCAATGATCTTCGCAACCTCCTGCGCATATGCCCTCGTGGCCATGGTATAGATGTGCAACTCATACATGGTCGACACCTTTTCCAAGAACTCTTGCAGACCAGGGCGAAGCTTACAGTAGTACCAGTTAGCAGCGACATTAGACAGCTTGTCATCCGCGAGTTGAAAGCTCTTGACATCCTTCACTGCCTCATAATTTGGATTGTCCTTGTCGTTCTGCCACTCAGCAACCGTGCGCTCACACGTAGTATGGATCACCGTTTGGTCGAGATCGACAATCAACGAAAGCTTCTTTTGGCCGAGCAATCGACGCTTCGAGTCTTCTTCGGCTCGGCGAGCTTCTCGTTGGCTGACCAGTAGGGCTACGTTGTCATGGGTCATATTAACAGTTGCTCGAGCGACATCGCGTTCATCAGTGATGTAGTTCACCCTATTCAAAAATGTAAGCCTTTGGGAATTATCTTGTTTAGGAAGAGCGCACATACTCTGTCATGTCCTTTCCGCATTCTACACACAAACCGCCAAACTGTGTTTCGTGCGTGCATGGTTCCTCGACTTCGAGCATATCAACACTGGCGAAGGATCAGAATAGCTTCATGTCAAAGTAGGTATTGAATGTACGTACCCTGGTCGGTGGATGACCGACCCATTTTTGATGTACCAGTGGACGATCTTGCCGTCGATTTTGGAATCATACTTGGTGGGGAATTTCTTTTTGACTTGCTTTTCATCGCCATACTTGTTACCCTCCGTCACTGTTGTTTCATAATAATAAGTGAATAGCGAGTCAAACTTTTGGACATTATCGTCGGGTTGCTTGGCAAGCTGCACAACAGTGATGGGATAGTGAAGGCCGGTGGGAGATCTAATCTTCATACCTCATGCGGATCGTTGCGGAGATTTGGTGTGAATTCGGATAGGCGCAAGGCGGCGCATTCGGGATAGCTATGAGCAAGCAAGCAAGCAAGCTTTGGGAGCTCACGCGAGGGTCGCGTCGATCAATGCAACGACAACAACCAAGCGAGCGAGGACAGGAGACGGGATGAGGGACGGGCGGAAGCAATTGAAGCTGCTGGG
>AJFL01000571.1:0-13344 GCA_000467735.1 Rhytidhysteron rufulum CBS 306.38 | reverse complement strand
TCCTCACCTTGTACCATCATTGGCAGGCGAGCGTCTATCCTTCATTCACTTGCCTCGGTCAACATATATCTGCATGCACCCAGTAATCATGCAGTCGGGAATTTCGAAGATCAATCTGTAATTGCCAAGATAAAGAAAGCGGTGCTCCCCAGATGGACTTGCTGTTCAGACCCTTGAAAGCGATCATTTGATTCTTACTCTTAACTTCGCTTGGCTGTGCCTTTCTAACTTGACGAAACTATTCACGAATACCTGTTTACTTCAACGTTATTTCTCATCTGATGGCGAACGTATCGACTGCAGGTCATATTGACGGTTCCTCTTCAAGTGATCTTGAAATGGGAGGATCCGTCAAGGATAAAGAGCTTGGATCTTCAGATGTACCTCAAGAACAACCACGTTCGAGAGCGGAAGATTCTAGCCCAACAGACCCCGAGAAACCTCAAGATGAATCAGACGATCCATCTCAAACTGATGTGAAGGATTGGAATGGGCCTGATGATCCAGATAATCCGATGAACTGGAGTATTACATCACGTATACTCCACACTATACCTCCAGCAGCGTTTGCCTTTGCAGTGTGAGTTCGGCAAGATGGATTTACGCCACCAGAAAGCCGCCCCTCTTTTGAGATAAGATGTGGCTAACAAAACGCAGGACAATTGGCTCCTCGATCTACAGTTCGGCAACACAAAGTGTAATGGAACGCTTCCATGTATCAAGAACCGCATCCATCCTAGGCCTCTCCCTCTACGTCGTTGGCTTAGCTTTCGGTCCCATGCTAGCTGCTCCGTTGAGTGAGACATACGGCCGCAAAATCGTATACACGACAAGTCTCCCCATAGCCATGTTCTTCACGCTTGGAGCAGGATTCTCGCAGAACTTCGGCTCCCTCCTAGTATGTCGGTTCTTCGCAGGTACCTTTGGAAGCCCCGTTCTAGCCGTTGGAGCGGGCACACAAGCAGACATCTACCCACCGCATCTTCGTGCCATCTCAACCACTTTGTTTCTCATGGCTCCTTTTTGTGGTCCTGCTTTGGGGTAAGTGATAACTTGTTGATTCCTTAAAACTAGGCTAACACCATCACAGACCGTTCATTGGAGGTTTCGTAGTCCAATACAAAAACTGGCGTTGGACACAATGGTGCATGCTCTTCATCTTCATAGCTGCTTACCTAACCTGCCTTCCCATGAAAGAAACCTCCAAGAAAATCATCCTAGCCCGACGAGCCAAAAAGCTAGGTGTCGAGGGACCGAATACTAAACCGAATCTAAGAGTCATTCTCACGGTGACTTTACTCCGACCCCTACACATGCTCGTAATCGAGGTAAGGCGCACCAATCCAAACCCCTCATCCCAACTAATACCTAACAAAACCCAGCCAATCGTCCTGTTCCTATCCCTTTACACCGCCTTCGCCTTCTCCGTCCTCTTCGCCTTCTTCGCTGCCTACCCCTACGTCTTCGGTCGCCCGCCCTACACCTTCACTCTCTCCCAAATCGGCCTCACTTTCTTGGCAATCGGTCTCGGAGTCGTAATCGCAGGTCTCAGCTCCCTCTACCTCAACAAGAAACTCTACATGGTTGAGCACCGGAAAGCGCTTTCCGAGGGCCGTCAGCACGCAAGTCCGGAACATAGACTTTATAGTGCTATGTTAGGTAGTTTTGGGATTCCGGTGGGGTTGTTTTGGTTTGCGTGAGTTTGTTCCTGGGAGTGGATATGAATATTTGTATATGCTAATGAAGTGATATAGATGGACTGCTGATAAAGGTGTTCATTGGGCTTCTCCCGTCATAGCTGCCATACCCTTCGCGTGGGGAAACCTTTGTCTATTCGTCTCCGCCGCTCTTTACATGGTCGATGTATATGGACCTATGAATGGCGCTTCCGCTATCGCTGCAAATGGTATCCTGCGTTATGTCCTTGGTGCGGCGTTTCCACTTTTCACTGTACAGAGTAAGTTCATCTTCTTCCTTTCGTTGTTGTTTAGTCAACTTACTGATGCGAGAATTTAGTGTACGAAAAACTAGGTATAGGCTGGGCAACCAGTCTCCTTGGCTTTCTTTCCCTGGCTATGCTTCCAATCCCCTGGGTTCTATTTAAATGGGGACCGAAAATCCGAGCTATGAGCCATTATCCCACGGCCATGTAAAGAAGAAGATTTCCGGGAATGATATGTTTCCTCAATGATATATAAAGGCATATGAGAATGAACGAATGAAATGGCGTTTACTGGTGTTTATGGGGCATTTGGCATTTGGGTTTTGTTCGTGATGGGTGGGATTGGGGAAATTTAGATGGGCTTTTGGCGTTTATATGCATACGTTAGGTACCTTGAATAATACTATGCTGAACTTTTAACTACCCTGGAGATAAGATCACTTGATTTACTAACATTTAGGTGTCTATGTTTATCGAGACCTCTAATATTTTCTCCTTTACGAAGATCCCTTTCAAAAGTATGTGGTCACTCCCCACCCTATCACCGCCTAGTCACAAGGATCAACTTAACCAAGCAACCAGCTTTAGACACCTCCTACCTCCTTAAGTTGACGTCCTTCCATCCTATTAACTTAATTGTATTATGGAAGGGATGTCTGGATATTTTTGAAAGGTGCCTCTGTACGAATCAATATTCACCAGCTAAAACGTGATATCCTGAACTAGGGTATGAGTAAATGGATGGAGTTAGATTGTCATAAGGGGGTGTGTTCACTTTAGTCTGGTGTACGAAGCTTGATTGTTGTGGGATAATGGTGGGTTTTGTCGAATCGTATGCTTTGCATGGGTCTTGGTCTAGGTATCTCAGTTTCTTGTATTTGAGGTTTGATAAGTCTGCATCTAGGTGCTTTGAAAGAAAGGGTTTTGTCATTGGGAAAACGAAATATCCAAGCATGCCCTAGTAAATACTGAAGTCTCGTCCTAAGAATGAACTTCCAAAAACGTCATGAAGAAGAGAATATCTCGGGTCACATTGCGCAATGGTGTTCCCGAAGGGTCCATTTCTTATGAGCCTTTATACTTAGAGGTGAATGATATAGAAACCCTCGGGGATTGACTGCATGGTGTGATTCGTCCACGATTAGCCTGACAATATCTTAGTAATATTTTAGGCAAAGTCATAGAACTGAACTTACATGGAAAATTCCAAACAACTTAGGGCGAAAATACGGTGGTTTACTCATCGTCTTTTAATCATCTTCGAAGTATTGTTTATGTTCATTTGCCTCGTTTATTAGGTAGTTGTAGGATAAGCATATAACCCTACTATTCTCTATTTCCGTGAAAGTGAGATCTTCGGGTCTTTCACCACACTCTGTGTATTCATATGCCACGATAATTTCATCCATAGCCAGAAATTTCCCCAATTCACTTTTCCAATTCTTGACCAGAGATGCTGGTATAACTATCAGTGCCGGTTTCTCTCTTAAAGGGGGACATGCCGCGATGATTGAGATAGCTTCAATGGTCTTCACAAGGTCCATATTGCCTGCGATAATGACGCTTTTACGCTCGGGGGGGTTGCGAACATGTATCATCCTGCCCAGGGCTTTTTTTTTTGGTGGAGAAGCAGATAACGTTTCATATATTTCGGTATCGCAGCAAACGGCATTTTGCTGATTCGGTTTACTTTCTCGCATGCATCTTCATATAGTTTTGATATTTCTCCCCCCATTAGGCGCTTGATCTTGTGCTTAGAGCCGGCCGTTTTGTTTTCTGACGTGATGTCCGACTTTGCGGAGTCCAACCTCGTTCGCAATTGAATGATTACGTCGTTGAGCTCCATGGCGCCTGTTTTCGCGAACTATAACGACGCTTAGTCTTCCTAATATAAGGCGGGATGGATTGAGAGGTTTATATCGATCATTAAAAAATTGAAAGTGACGTACTCGTTATCCTCTTCCTAGTAGTAGTTTTGGGCGTGAGTTTATTTATAGAGAGAGATGACACGGAAAGCGACCGAAAAGCTTAGGTTAAGGTTTAAAGTGAATAGCAAGAGAGAGGGAGAAAACGAGAGAGGGAGAGAGGGAGAAGAGGATAGGGGGAGGGGGAGATGGTGAGAGCTATTAGAAGCCCAGGTTAGAATTTGAAGTGAAACGAAAAAGAGGGAGAGATGACGCAGTAAGTGATTGAAAAGCCTCGGCGATAGTAATATAAAAAGATATTCAAATCTTGAGCTAGAGTTGAAAAGGAAGAGAGAGTGTGTGTATGAGTGAATGAGTATATGTGTGTGTGCGTGTGTGTGTGTGTGTGATGATGGAAGCTATTAAGCTGTAGTTCGAAGTTCAGTTTTAAACCTTAACTGCCCAAAGGAGTTAAGCTTTAAAACTAAATTTAAACTAAGCTTCCATAACTGTCACTTGGGATGAAATGATTTTCATCTGCCCCTTCAATACAGACACAGAGGGGCATTGGGCTATGTTTATGTTCAAGAAGGAAGATCTAGTGGTTGAACCATTGTTGGTCATGGGTAACCCTCTGCTGCCCAAGATCACGATGATATCGTAACTTGGGTGGGCAAACCCTTGGGAATCAGCCCGAAGCATGTTAAGAAAGGGAAATCGTCTTCAGTGAGTATATCCCATTTAACATGCTATTACTTTGATATTAACCGATTATCAGTCCGTCTCTGAGACCAAAAACGGGATGCAGGGCAATTTCGGGTTATTGGCTTTCGATATCCTCACCCAAATTATAAATGGAAAGGAACCCATGCCTATCGAGTGGATTGAGATCTTAGAGGTCCGCCGTTCTGTACTGGAATTGTTGATACGAGCCATCGTGGTCCAGAGAGGTAAATGTCACATTATCCAAATCTCACGAGTAATACTGATAAAAAGTCATTTTAGTACCAGCAGCTAGTTCTTCTCCGGATATTGAGGGCGTGTAAATTACCCCACAAAATGCGGTTGCTGATGCGAATTCAAGGAAGGTTCCGGGAAGAGAAGAGGAAAATTTCGTAGGCGGGTCCAGTCTAAACCCTAGCTTTTCTGAAAGAGAAGAAGAGAGCGAGGGAACAACGGTATTGCACAGGGCAGAAAAGGAAGATAAGGAAATAGAAACTAAAGAAGATGATGCTGATTGTGATGATTGGGATTTTTCAATTTTAAGCAGGTTCTAAGATGAGCAGCAGATTCCATTAGGGTTAATATGCTTTATTCACAAAGATATTTTCCAAAGTTTCCATAATAATGCCACTAAGCTAATATGGAATTTGACATAAGGATGGTTACTTAGTCTACTTAACCGTTTTCGAACGACACCTCCGTATAATAAGTTCATACCGGTCAAATAACCGCTTATCCTACTTTATATCTTTCTTTTATGTATCTTTCCTGGTAAATTCAGCGGTTATGACTCAGCCTTACCAAGTCAGATTCCCTTGGGCGTCACCTCTTGGGCCCTATCGATCTCTGTCACATTTCTACTATGATACCGCGACTGCAACTAATAGTGATGGCGATGACCCACCGCCTGATCTCGACATTTATACATGTTTGAAAAATAACCTCCTCAACAGCTCCCATCCTCAGAGTGTGTGTGAAGTCAACGGAGGTGACGCCCTGTCCACCCCCAAAGCGATCACGTGTGGGACTTTTCCATAAAGGCAAGGGCCCAAGAACAACCTCTTCCCAAAACTTTGATCTGATTTGATTTCATCCCCAGCTAACACGAATTCGTGCCCTGACTCCAACCATACGTCTCATACTCCTGCTCCGAGCACGTCCTTTCCTTGTCGTTCAAATTGGAGAACCCTATCCCTAATGTGTATATGGAGGACGAATTCCTTGTTATGATGCAGCGAGCCGAAGAACGAATCAAGGGCTTCGACGATTTCAGTGTAAGTCCTTCTGGCTCAGCTACCAAGCTATACCACTAACTTGGATATTCGACCACCACAAGCAACCGCCTTAAGTTTCCCGAGAGCAACATCAAGACAAGAGATGAGATCTTTACGGAGGAAACCGCAGCCCTGAACGAAACGGTCAATAGGTTGAAAGGAGAGGTCCATGATCTTAAAGCTGTCCTCACTGATGCACTCGAGGATGTGAAAGACCTGCAGGAAACAATATATGGGAGTCATGAATGGGAACCAAGGAGTGAGGGTCTTGTGGAGAACATGAGACGATTACATGATGACAACGTTAGCATCAGGGATCGCCTCACCAATACGTGTAACAGTATTCGGAGCTTTACTGATACCAGTGACGATCTCAACAAACGTCTCACCGGTGCGTGTAATGACATCCAAGACTTAGCGAACTCAATGGAAGATCCTAACGATCATGTCACTGACGCGTCCAACAATATCCAGGACTTGTCCAATACCAGCAACTCTCTGGAAGAACGACTAGCCGATGCACCTAAGAGAGCAGAAGACAGATACGGTGCTGTTTCCGCGTCAACCGAAACGGCTATGCAAGCCCAGAAAAAGACCGAGGAAAAGATTTCCGAGTTGGATGTTCAAATCACACTCATTGGGAACGAATCTAAGAACCATGCATCGTCTACTCGGGAGCTGGATCAGCCATTAGCGAACTTGAGAAGTGACTGGACATTATCGAACAGCTTGATGGTAAAGAGTGCAGATATTGATCACAGAATCTCTTCCGCAACTTCGAAGTTTGGAACCATGTCGAAGTCATTAGAAGACCAACAGGCAAAGTTTCAAGCTCTGGAAAAATCCACGGGCATTCAATCCAACTTCAGATCTCTGCAATTGACAGTTGGTGAAAATAGCAAGCCAGTCCCTCAGTTGAATACATGCAACGATTGGTTATTGGATATGTCTATCCTCAACCGGATGAGTGCCGCCGAGAAAGAGCTCGGCCGTCTAGAAGGTCTTCATGAAAATGTTAAGGAGCTTCGTTCAACATCCCAAAATGATCTTTTTTTACCAAGCCAGTTGCGAGATCTTCGTATTAAATCAGACACGACCACATGATCTCAGTTCCTTGTCCGAAAAATTGTCTTACCATATGAAGTCTTGTGATAACACCTCAAAATTACATGAGCTTTTCAATAAAGGACGTGCCGGCTTCGGATCTTCCATCAAAGGCTTGATATCTCACAAATCTAGAATGGAGACCGCATTGAAGGACCTAGACAACATGAAGAATGAAATTCCAACATGGATAAAAACCCACAATGATGAACACGACAAGCTGGTCGCAGACTTTAATCAGATAATCAACGGCGTCTACAATTCAATGCATGAAATTCAAGACAGTGTCTCAAAAACATTAAACGTAATAGTGAAAACTAGCTTGAATATTATGATGCTCAAATAGACCATGGAACCTCTCCAAATTGGAATAACAGAAACACAGGCCATCGCTACGAACACGAGCAAAGGCATTAGCAAGAGGATTCGGGATCTCATTAGTGAAATTAATTCCAGATTATGCCCGCTTAACGATCGGGTAACGAAAAATGACAGGAAAACGAATGACATGTTCCATACCGTTACAGATATGTATTCTATGGTGGGCTCTCTGGAGACTTTGATGGAAGGGCTTCCAGAGTATAATGGAATGAGCAATGATATTCAACGCGTCTCTTAAAATTTTCAAAAGCTAGAAGTTCTCCAAAGATCGGGTGCTATGATTGATCTAAAATGGAGAGAAGAAGTTGAGGAGCGTATCCAAGATGCAGAGGTATGCACTTTTCCCTTCAGCAGCACATATGCCAACACAGTCTCACCTAAGACAAGGATGGCCTCAGTGATCGGCAACTAACTTTGAAACTCCTGGAAAGGGAAATTGAGATCTAAAAAAGATGATGAACAATACTCCGAATGTGTCGAACGCGTCATATCCGGTCAATCGAAGTTTCAGACGAGCCAGACTCAATGCGGTTGACGATTTGGAAAACGCTCTTGTCGAATTCCAACACGCTACAAATACACCGAATCAAATCATTACAGCAGGTCGCAACATAATCCCACGTATTTCAATCCAAAGAAGCATTACCTTTTCTGATGATTTGCCCCCGCCAAGGGATCAACCTACCTATTCTATTCATAATGTCAATGTGGTAGCCGCATTCTCGCCATTCGAATTCGAATACCGACTTATCCTGGAACTTCCACTAAGCATCCAGGAGCTTGTGAGTGCCCGAGTTCCAAAGATGTACAATGTTAAAGGGAAGAAAGGCATGTGTCTCCAAACCGCAGACCATGAGAGAAAGTCCACTACTTGGGCAAAAGGCCTTCACCAGGGAGCAAGCTGTAAACAATGCACAAATGGCGGGAGTTCATCCCTTATCATAGAGGAATAAAAGCTCGTACTGTTGCTACTTCTACTCTGCTTGAGAAATGGCAAGGCCCCGGAGGACACCGGTTACTGGACACTGGATGATGTTGGACCAGGTAATTGGACAAACAAGGAAATCTGGGGAGAACAAGCACAAGAAACCGAGGTGGTAGTGGTGGAGGATCAGTTAAATGGAGTTTGAGGGATCCACTTTGGTTGTGGGATTGCGGGGGCTCTTCGTAGATTCTGAAGGGGGTGGGGATAGTTTCGAAGATGTTCGCGAGAGTTATGGTGGCGATTTTTGGGGTGAAGAAACTCTCCTGGCGTCGGTTAAGAAGAACCATATTCAGAATGCCCTCTATTACCATTTAAGGAATATACCCTTATATGAAGGCGGATTTATATTATGTGTTAATGTAAACATTCCTTGGAGCTTTTTCATTCCTTATAATAATACCGCCTTGATAAATATTTACTTATATCCAGCATAATAGGAAAAATAGTTTATTTTATTCAAATATTATGAAGTCTTTCAAATATATTTTAAAGATAATTTATGATTAAAATTTTCACTTCATTATATATAATTGATGTTAAAAATAAAAGATAATCTTTAATTATTTCTATATAATAAATATTTAGTTTTTAGAGATTTTTAAGCTGTTTATGCAGCCTAATATTAGCTATCTTTTCTTATTAGAAGTGCTAGTGTAAGAATTGACCGATTATTAGGGGCCTTTGATCATTGCTAAGAAATATTGACGAAAACATTCACCCCAAGTAACCAATCACCACTCCACTCTCTCGAGTTTTCTTCATGCCTTGAAATTTGAATCGCTATTAATAACTTTTAATTCCCGTCCATATGCTGATAAATCATAGTGAATAAGTTCCGTTATATCTGCCAGTTGCTTCCATGGAGCAGTCACCAAAGTAAGAAATATTCCAAAATCCCATGTTGATAAATCCACTACCCAATACGAGAGCAGAATTGTAAAGAAACTCTCTTCATTTCAAGAGTTTCGCATCCGTGCTTTGCTCCTTTGATTTTTAGAATTCGATCTCCTTCTCTCTTTGGACCTCTCTTTGGACCTCATGATCGACCTCATGATCGGTCTCGGCCACATCCTTGGCAGCGGTATGTAAGGATAGCTTCTGCTCATATCCCTTTACTGCATTGACCCTAGTTTTCAATGCTTGGTTTTCTTTCTCGAGTTCGTTGACTCGTTGCTTCAGCTCTTCAACCTCGGCCTTCCTCTCCTTACAGATGCGCATGAGTTTCTGGACGAACTTCTCTTTTTCCCGTAGACACTCTGTTAGCTCGTTCATATGATTATCGACTCGTTTCACCGCTTGATCGAATGCTTCGTCCGTATCTTGGAATTTGCGTTTGTTACCAGCCTGTTCCATTAGGATATAAAGTGCTAATGTAGAAAGATGACCGACATACCAAGGGCAGTGAGCGAGTCTTTACGTCTAATTTCACCGCTTTTCTTTTGAATATTTCCAGTTCTTCTTTGGTCATATAGACATCATCTTTCAGGACTCCTTCGACTATAAAATTCAAAGGGAAGTTGAGGAAAGATTCTGTAGTGAAATCGAACGTGGGCTGCTTTTTTCGGACTAACTTGCGCACAGATTTGAATAGTTCTGATGTATACGCTGCTCGAATCTCGACTTTTGGGCTCTTGCATTCGCCTCTGTATATTGGCCAGGTTCGCGGAATTAAGGCAGAGTAGTCCGGAAACGGTCCATTTTCGGAAAGATCGAGGGGCCAATTACCTTATTCGAGTTCATCGCCGTGGATTGTAATTTCCGTCTTGTCCATGTCCGATACAAGTAAGCTTGATAACTGGATTTTAGGGCTTTTTAATCGTCAGTGTACCGTCAAAGGGAAATTTTGGGAAGGATGGTGTTACCTATAGTGAAAGTGGCGGAGTAGCTGAGTGTGGTAGGTCAAGGTGAGGGTAGAGTAGTGGACGAAGATGAAGTTCTAGAGAAGTGTCTGGAACTGATGACTTTGGAAAAGAAAGCTTTATCCCGCTAGGATGAAGCTGTAAAGAGGAACTAGGAAGAAAAGAAAGCTTGATCACGCTATGGAGTTAGTGGTAGGATTGATGGAAGTTAGAATATGTAAAGGTGGTAGTGAAATGGTGTTCGGAGAATGCTTGATAGGAAGCAAGAAAGCTGCTCCCCGGATCCCATCTCAGATATATAGCCAGAGAACCGGAGCTTCTCCGGTTCACCAATCAATCATCATTCTCATCCATACCATCCCTCGATGCATCTATCAATGCTGCAAAGAAGTATGA
This sequence comes from Rhytidhysteron rufulum CBS 306.38, assembly GCA_000467735.1. Classification (NCBI taxonomy): domain Eukaryota; kingdom Fungi; phylum Ascomycota; class Dothideomycetes; order Hysteriales; family Hysteriaceae; genus Rhytidhysteron; species Rhytidhysteron rufulum. The sequence goes on along the minus strand of AJFL01000571.1, from coordinate 2,776 downwards.
AAAGACCTCAGCCAGTATATGACAGTTACTAAAGTAGCAATAAGTATAGAAACTGTGACAAGGCTTAGGCCAGTATGTGGCAGTTTTTAGAGTAGTAATGAGCATAGAAACTGCCACAAGGCTTAGGTCAGTATGTGACAGTTACTAAAGTAGTAATGAGAACAGAAACTGCCATGTAGCTTGATATGTGGAATCTAGTGCCTGGATTTGGTATTGAGAGCCGTAACGTCCCGTCCTTTCGAGGATCTATCCATCTCTCTACGGAGTTTAAAAGTACTTAAGTATCTATTCACTAATATTGCTTAGTCGAATAGAAGCAACGCCTCGGGCTCTCATATGCCCTTAGTATTAGGAGGCAGGAGGAGCCCTAAGCTAAAAGGAAGTAAGGCCTCGGGCCTTCATAGGCCCTTGGTATTCGGAGGCAGGGGGCGCCCGAGCCTAGTTGCTTAGAACATTTGACCCTCATCCTTCTTCCTCGTTCCAATTCTATGTAAGGTATAGGTCAAGAGGTCATTGCAGTTATCCTGCCTTTATTAAAGACAACCTCGTGGATAAAGCCCCTAGCAATGTCTAAATCCCGAAGGCGTTCTAAAAAAGCAGATTTTGTTAGTAGAAATGAGTTAGGCAGCTAGGCATCAACGCACCTATGGCACGATGGAACTAGCGTACATAACAAGTTCTCAACACCTCAAATTTGCATCGCAACACCAAACTTTTGCCTCGTCCCATGCCGGTGATTGACTAGTTGGGGTGTGCTAGGGAATACACGGGGTTAGTATGAGAATTACGCGGAGATGAGAGAGGTGAAGTTAGATGGAATGACTAAGCGACGCGTTTTCATGTCAACATTCAGCAATGAGCAAATTTGAGAAGATATCACTGTTGTTAATTAGATGACATCATTCTAGGCAACACCCTAAAGTTTAATTTGTATCGTTTTAGGGCATCGCCTCACTCTACCTCACTCTCTCAACTTCTTCCACCACACCTACCACCTTCACTGCCGTAACGCCAACATTCCTCAATAGCACCGTCTATTCCGTGTTATTATATCACAAGCAAACAGTTTTCTTCTATCGCACACCTCACTGTCGTCCTCGCCAACCCTCGCGCTTCTTTAGCTGTCCTCAACAACAAACAACCGACTTCTTCAACACGCGTTCGTCTTTCCACAAAACACTGACAGCTTTCCAAAATGGCATGTTGTATCAACCTCGCTGGTGAAGACATCTATCAAATTGGCATCTGGATCTTTGCCGATGGCAGCGAGCTTCAACAAGTCGAGGACGCCGCCGACCTCCCAACTCTCCGCACCTCAGATGGATACTACGACCGCGATGATCCATTGACCTGGCCCGTCTACGTTGGAACGTACCTCTTGGAAGACACGGTGACGCGTGTTGCCTACCACGCCGCCTATTTCTTGGAGCTCCGCGACGCGGACATTGCAGAAGGAGGAGATGGCGAATACGGCCCGGAGTTCTTCGTCCGTTACCCGTATAACTTCACTAGGACTGGAGAGATCAAGGAGTATCCGTATATCCTGAACGCCGAATATGATGAATTCCTCAAGTTGGCAAGGGAGGAAGCTGTTGGTGTGTTGGCAAGTGAAAGCAGCTAATGATTTCCGCTTTCCATAATAACCATGGTATAGGAAAGGTTGCAAGGGACAAGTTTCGCGGACTTGCTTGAGGGGTGCGAGGACGAGGGACTGGCGACGTACTTCAAAAGGCATATGGAGAAATATCACTTGACGGCGGCCGATATGGAGGAGGCCCACCAAGCATTCTTGCATAGAAAGCTCGAGGAAATGAATGTTGAATAGATTGAAGTCATTCACTTGGGGTTGTTGGGCGTGTTTTACTCGGAGTTGGATAGGCCAATGGTTACAAAAGGATTCAATGGAGTTGTGGTTGGGAAACAATTCATGTATCTAAATGGATAGGTTCCGGTTTCTAGGAGTTTATTTCCAATGCATACTCACCTTCTTCCAAGGGCGTATATTCCTTTTAATGCACTGAACAGAGCTCTAATGTTGACTCGTCTTAAAGGTGTATATTCCTTTCAGGGTATCAAACAAAGCCTAATATAATGAATCGAAAAAAGTGTATATTCCCTTCAAAGTATTATACAGAGCTCCAATTTTGACTTATCTAAAAGGTGTATATTCCTTTCAAGGTACTAAACAGAGCTTCAATTTCATCTTAAAGGTGTATATTCCTTTCAGGGTATTGAACAAAGCTTGATATAACGAATCTAAAAAGGGTGTATATTCTTTTCAAGGTATTTAACCGAGCCCAATCCTACTAATCTCAAAAGAGTATGTTCTCTTCAAAGGATAGAGCGAAGCCCAATACTCCTCAGCTCACAAAGCTATACCCCATTTAGTACGGGTTTCAAAAGTATCCAGAAGAATGACCTGGTCTTGTATTTATGGGATCCTGCCAACTTCTACCTAAAACCTGAGTAATAAGCGGAGCCGCCTGTCGAGCACCTCCATAATAGCTCTTCGCTAATTAGGAGCAAGGCCCTTGGGATTAGGAGGCAGGAGGCGCCCAAAGCTACCTACTCAGCGGACTTCACCCTCGTGACTAAGCAGTGTTATGGAATTTATATGACGGACATGCAAGTCATAAGAATCAAAGGAATATCAACTTGGAACTCATCTTCGCTGTTGGAGCTCCAGTTGTGTCTTACGGAGGACGTGCCTTTCAAAAGTATCCGGGCATACCTTCCATATTACCCTCTTAGCATAAGGAGGTAGAAGGCGCCGAAT